>JAWNLC010000634.1:345000-587500 GCA_035041535.1 Drosophila cognata
ATATGCATATATGTATATGTATACAAACATACACATAGTGGCATGTCTGTAAAATGTGTTGCATTTTTATTATAACTTGAAAAACGTTGATAACTCCGCCTATTTCTAACGAATGTGCGCCACTACGTTACGTTTACGTTAACGAATACGTATATACCCCATACGTATACGTATACGTAATGCTGAAGTAGTCGAGGATTCGAGTCGCATGAAAAAACCATATAGAAAACAAAACGAGAACGAGAACGAGAACGAGTAAGAGTACAAAAAATAAAAAGGAACGCAGCGTATAGAGGAATATCGAGTATAGAGAATACATTCGATTGAATTTAATATGCATGCATACAATGGCAAACACACACACACACACACACACACACACACAGGACTATACACACATGCATAGTCAGAGACATGCAAATATAGAAAGGGGGGACAAAGTGGATTTGGAGGCTGAGGCAGCTGTAGACCCACCAAAACTGGGAGTAGGTATTCAGAAGGCAGCAGCAGCCCAGGCGACGTTGTTTAGGCCGTGATTGTGATTGTGTGGGTGCAGCAGCAGCAGCAGCAGCAGCAGCATACAGAGATGTGAGGCAAGTGAGTGGTGGGTTGGGGCATTGGTTGGTTGGCTGGCGGACAGCCACTCCCAGCATCAAATAGCACACTGACGCGGCAGCGGCTTAACCAAGAGCGACCAGAAGAAAGGCAAAAGTACAGGCGACAATGCGCCATCCACCGCTTTAGGTGCCTCCTTTCGAGTGGGTGCTATGGTCATAGGGGAGAGGGAGGATGTATTTAAGGTGCTACAGGGTTACAAATTTGCTGGCCAGTTTCAGGCAACAGAATATTAATTATACATGCAGTATATGGCTAGTTAATTGTTATATAAACATTTTATAACCAGCTCCAAGCAAGATAATAATATTTAATATTATTATACATGTATTTCTGTAAGTAATTGTTAATTATAATTAAATAATTTCAATACAATTTAAACTGTCATTGACTTACAAATTTGGTGGCCAGTTCCAAGCAAGAAAATATTATTTAGCTAACTTAATATTATGCACAAATCTAGCACATCTAAATATGGTATCTTTATCATTCATCATTTACATTCATGAAACAACTTTTGACTTTACTCATATTTAAATGATGTTTAAAGTGAAGTAAATTAAATGCAAATACCTTCCGCCTTGGCGATATATTCCCTTTGTGAACAGAGCATTATAAATACAAAATAACTTAATAAAAAAATTAAATTAACTAATCAATCAATTAAATATTCAATATTGCCTCTAAATTATGTGCTCACATTTTGTGCAGTGCATTTTATCAATAGACGACGCGTAAGGGGTGCACACACACACACACACACACACACACAAACATACTAGTTATGCTGAGTGTTGTTCCTCGTCAATGTGGACAAAGTTGTTTGGGAAGGAAGGAGCTCGTTGCTGGGGTCCAGAGACTGTGTGTTCCCAGTGCCTGTGCCTCTTTCGATACCTGCTGCTGGCTAAGTGCAGCAGCAACCAGAATAGACAGAGACCAACACACACACACACACACACACAAACACATGTGTATGTGAGAGGACACATTGATGCAAAAGCATCAAAAGCCGCACCCGCTTCAGCAACAGCAGCAACGGCAGTAGCAACAACAACAAGAGGTAGGGGCTTGAGGGTGCCACAACAACGAGGCAGCCACAGCTGTCCGTAGTAATAGCCATAGCGACGCGGCCTGATGATGATGACGACGACGACGGCGACGGCGACGATGACGATGGCGATGGCGATGGCGATGGCGGCGACGACGATGGCCGTGGGCAGAGAAACTGACGAGGAGACGAGAGAACTCACGACGGCAACAACTGAGGCAACAACTACGAGGCAGGCAACAACAACGACGCCGAATTCAGTTCCGGACGCGTGTGCGTTCCCCTTTTGCGTGTGTATGTGTGTGTATGTGCATGGGTGTGTATGAAAAAGGAAGGGAAAAATGCTGGCACATAACTTTTGGGTTTGCTGCAGCAGGCAGCAGGCAGTAGGCAGTAGGCACAGCGCAGAACAGCGTTGCCCATTTGCGAAAATTTCTAATATGTAAAATGTTCAATAGAGAAAACTAGTATGTATGGCCACAGGACACACACAAGAGATGAGGCAGAGATATAGAGAGAGACAGAAAGCGAGAGAGAGAGAGAGCGAGAGTGGGCGAAAGAGAGAGGAAGTGGGAGAGTGAGTGGCAGGCTGGTAGGCACAAGAATTCTGGACCAGAACATTGCGAAAAACAAACTAAAAACGAAAAATGGCAACACTGCAGATATATACATACACACACTGCGTACGTGTGTGTGTGTGTGTACATATGTGAGGATTGAAAAGTATGGCAAAGAAATCGCCGCCAAAGGCGAGCAACTGTATTCCGAGCATTGGCAAATTTTTGTGCCTAGGCGCAGCATGAAACGCACATAAGGATGCAGTCTGCGTGTGTGTGTGTGTGATGTGTGTGGTGTGTGTGGTGTGTGTGTGAGTTTCGTTTCGCCATGAAAAGTGAGCCGCAGCAGACGAGAGAGCCTGGACTCAAATGACAAAAACCTAATCACCCATTCGTCATATCACCTTAGTTGCATTAATGCAGCGAGTGAAAGGGGAGGCTGGGAAGGATTGGGCTGGTGGGTATAAGATTTCCATGCGCTGTAGATAACGAGATGCATCCTCGATGCGTCCTTTGATCGATGGATGGGCCCCTCAGATGCGTGGCTAATGTCAGAGCTGCTGTCACAGCCCAGCATTTCAATTAGGCGCCAGGCAGCATTACTTTCCAGAACTAGACCCAGCGCCAGGGTTCTGCCAAAAGACACACTCCCTCTCTCTCTCTCTCTCTCTCTCTATCTATCTTCCTCTCTCTCTCTCTCTCTCTCTCTGTGATGATGGCAACGTTTAAAAGCCCACGCATTGCGCAATAATTGAGTTTTCATCAAAGTGCAATCAGGCGAAATTTTGCACACCGAGCGCGTTCTTAACTAAAAGCCTGGCCAAAAAGGATGAGCAGCTGGATGAGCTAAAGGACTAAAGGACCACGGCAAATTGAAGGTCCGGTTTTAGGACTCTTGCTCCACTATTATTGTTGCAGTTGCAGTTCAAGTTGCTGGTGCTGGTGCTGCTGCAGGGCTTGCTTGCATGATAGATGCTGCAAATGCAGCGCTATAAATTTGCAACAGGATACACAAATACAGACTGAGAGGCAGCCAGCCAGCAGGACTACACTGCGACACAATAAAAAAATGTATTATGCACGTTCTTAATAATTTAAACATTTTACTCTTTTTTTAAGTAATTATTAAATAAATAGAAAACTAAATGTATTTTATATATTAATAGCTGTCAATTTTTATATGATTGCCAAGGAATTTGATCAACGTTCAAATTTATCTGTTTTTTTTGTTGTTGTTTTTTTTAGTAGCTTAAAATTTGCTCAGTGTATGAGCCTAGTCTAGGTCTAGTCCAAGTGGAAGGCGCCGAAATGGTGGCATAACATAAAATTTAATTAGAAATGTAGGCATGGCAACCATAGAAAGAGTGGGCAAGAGAGATGGGGGGAGAGAGAGAGAGAGAGAGGGAGAGGGAAAGCTGTTGATGGATCCTCGGCTATGAAATATTTTTGCCCAGCGAAGCAACAACAACAAGAACAATGCATGTGCAATGAGCAAAATTGCAGGCTGTATCCAGGGCGGATGCAGTTTTTGGTGCAGTCTTTGGCTCGTGTGTGGTGCTGCACATAGCCACAATGGACTGAGGGGGTGTGTGTGATATATGTGTGCACGCGACTCCTCTAGGCGTGGCACACTCGACCACCAACGAGCGAACGCAACTTTCAAATTCGAAGCAAGTCGCAGGCTTTTGACAAGATGAACGCCGTGTCCTGTAGCAAAATGGGCTGAATCGAATAGGAGTCGGCGGGAGGAGTGGGGTGGGAGGGGTGTTATGTACTAGTGTTTGCTGCATGGGTGGGGGGAAAGGCGATTGGAGCAAGGAGTAGCAGCAGAAGTTGACGGGCAAACCACGAAACTAAATTGCCATAGAGCCTGGCCAGGATGTCCAAGGATGCACAAGGCGTGCGAGAAAAAGATGGCGCGCTCTTCTGCGCAGCAAAAGGATAACATGAAGCACAAGCAGGACCGGATGAGGGTTGTCGATTTTTTGTTCCTTTTGTGGAATTTAGCGCACGCACGAACAGGATGGAAGGATGAATGCGGTAGTTTTAATTAGAAACAAGAAATCACATCGTCGCAGCGAGCAGAGCCAACGTCAATCTACGATGTTGGTTTTTTATTGAAATTGATTTGGCTATGCATAAATTGAAAGAAAATGCCAGCTACACTAATTACAATATATCTTTCCGACAGAGAAGGACTCCTCCGGCAAAAGCAGTTGCGAAATCACTTCCACATCCCTTCAATATTTGTTTTTTCGTTTTCGTTTTCGTTTTCATTTTTCTCTATTTTTTCTGCTTGTGCTTCTTTTGTTTCAATTTACTTTTGTGATGGGTGTCGCTTTTTTTGCATAAATAACTGCAAAGTAAATTTTAGCACACACACACACACACACATATACATGTATGCAAATGTGTGTGTGTGTGTGTGTGTGTATTACGTATAGAGGTGAAGTCGCTTAAGCATACTATATACGATTCCATACTATATATAAATTGCCAGCTTTCTTCTTTGCTTTGATACTTTGTCGTTTTTAGTTTCTTTGTTGTTGTTGCTGCTGCGTTCATCACGTCTATTGGCCCATCTATTTTGTTACACACACCACACACACACACACACACAAACTGTAGGTGACTGTAACTGTAACGCCCACTGTCCATGGGATTTGCGTTCATTTAGTTTTTTATATGCAAGTCTGTGTGTGGGTTTTCAATTCTACTGCTCGCCAAGTTATTCAATATTTCATGATTTTGATAAGCCGATATATGTATGTACGAACGGTAAAAATATGGTCAGCTATAGCTACCGGGATGCTCAAGATGTAAATGCAAAGCATGTAAAAAGTTCAAAGAGAGAGAAACGAAACAGCACCGTTATTTGATTGTGAGATAACAGCATTTTTTGGCTCGACTTGGACTTGGAGAATTGTTCGCAAAGACGCAGTAAATAAAATGATATAAATAAATAAAATCCTATTATTGATGACGAACAATTAAAGTACATCGATTAAGTAATGTGCTTGTGCTAATTATAAATAAGTTGTAAACAATCTCAAGTTATGGCATATGGAAACCTTGTTGTGCAATTGCTGCTAATTGCGAGTGGTTTAATGCACCTTAAATATATATTTCATATAAACAACACAATAATTAACGACAATGTGTTATTTTTTTTTATTTTCGATATATTCAAGAAAGTTGAATGATAATAATGAATTGTAATAATGTATGCAGTTTGTTAACTGTGCAATTGCAATGCAAGTAATTACTATAGTCTATAGACTAGTTAAAAACGGGTTTTATTCTTAACAACATTTCGTCAGGTCCAACGACAGTTGCATTTATGTTAACCATACAACATTGTAGCAGCAATTGAGTGAGTCTTGGTCTCCAATAATGAAACGTGATCTCTGTGATTGGCCTAGAAACCGGTTCGGCTCTTCGCGCTTACATCCTTGATCAGCTCGGGGTAGTAATTGAGGCAGCCTCGTTGCTGTTTATTTTTTTTTTTTTTCGAAAATAAGTATAGTTTTATTTTTTGTTATTTTTAGTTTTCAATACACACTTTACGACGGTGCACCTTTTAACTCCTGGGGCCAGTTACACAAAAAAAATTGCAGTGAAAAAACTATGCCGCTTGCAATTAAGTGCGTTCACTTTAATACCCTTTCCCCTTCTCTTACTTGCTGCTTGACATTGGTAATTTCATATTAGCAGCGCCTTTGGCCAAACGCACAAAAGCCCAATTAAGCCGAGGCTTTTACGTCAAGGATCACCCTCGATGAGGGAGAAAGAGAAAGCCCGCAGCAGTAGCAGGGGAGATTCATTTTAGAAAATGAAGAGCGGGAAAAGTCGACGAAGTGCACCAATTACCTGCCATGTCAGTCCATAAAAATCCATTTGCCTTTCCTTTCTGTTGTTGTTGCTGCTGCTGCTGCTGTTGCTGCTGCTGCTGCTGCTGCTGCTGCTACTGCTCCTGCTGTCGAGGTGTGACAAATGCACTCAAGAAGCAACCATGATGGCTGAAGGATGAAGGCTGCTTCTGCTGCTTCTGCTGCTCAACTCAACTCAGCTCAGCTCAGCTCGTAAAGCATTTCACGCAACGCTGCAGCTTTCAATGGAAATTTGCTTTCCCTTTGAGCCAAGCCAGCACGCCTTCAACTAAACAAGGGGCGGGGGCAGTAGCTGCAGGTCGGGAAAACAATTTTCTTGCCTACACATAATATTTTTTTTTTGCTTTTTTTGTCGCCACAGTGTAAACTGGCATAACTTACAACATGGCAGCTCAGACATTGACATAAAGCCTCTGTGTCCTGCTGCCCCTGCTCAGACAGGAGACGTGGTCAAAGCTGCCAGGCATGCGTGTGTGAGACGATGGCCAACAAATACACACACCCACACAAACCCACACACCCACACACACAGTAGCTGTAGCTGATGTATGGTATATAAAAAGTACAAACTAAAAAAAAATGTGTATAAAAAATAGGAAGAAAAAGAAAGAAAGAATCCAAGTACAAGGCAAACAACGTTACAGGGCAGAGTTTGAGATTGTAGACTGGGCACACACACACACGCACACACACACACCCCTATACACACACCCGGCCAAGGCGCGACGAGCTTCGATTGGTCCAGCTTCTGGCTAGTGCGTGGCTTTGTAAGTGTGTGTGTTTGTATGTCTATAAAAGTGTTCCTGTTTTTTTTTGTTAGCACTTTTGTAGCTACCGTTTCAGTTTTTGGTCTAAACTTCAGGCTGAGTTTTTTAGCATCGCAGCTTTGTCGCATGCAAATTCATTTAGTTGACTATCCATCATACTTGAAACTCAAACTCTGAAAACCAAATTGCGAATATTGGTTTAGGAACTTTACACTTTTGGAAGATCTTTAATTTAATTAAAATTTACAATCTGAGGAAAGTGTTTGCACAACGCCAGCCAATTTGAATAAGGTTTGATTTTATTTTTCATTGAGAACAAACTGACTTAATAGTTGTCAAACTAAGTGTAGCAGATTCAAAATATTATGTGGATTTTCTGCGAGTGTTTTGTGGAGTTCGTAGACCTCCATATTCACACAGCATTATTAAGTCATGCGGCATAAGGAAATTTCACGTTATCTAGCCACATGCAACACAAGAGCAACAACGGGAGGCAACAGCTAATAATAATATATTATAATAATTTGGATGCTGAAAATATGGTATGATTGCTGGCTGCCTGCATACACGACACGACTTCTAACAGCAGCTAAGCAGAAAAAACAAAAAATCAAAAGAAACTGAAGTTTGCCAACAGCGATCGATCAACTTTCCGAGGCCGGGGCTTCTGTCCAGCTTCATGTCCAGGTTCAGGCTCAGCGCCGGCGCAACGCCCAAAAAAAGAGTGAGGAAAGAGAAAAGGTAGCAAAAAAGGAAAAAAAGAAAAACTGGACTACTGTTTTGGCTGAGAGCAGCGGAGCCTGCAAATGAGCTGCCGTTTCAAGTCATCTTCAAGTCAGAAGCCCCGGTCAGACGGCTTCTGTTGTACGCAGTAATTTTGCTGGGGCATGCAGCAGTAGCAGTAGCAGCATCAGCAGCAACAGCTAGCTGCTGCACACATCCCCCGCCCATCCCCCATTCCCACTCTCCTGCCCCACAGTCGGGTTGTGGCAGCCAGGTCCAGCCTTTGTTTTGCTTTGGCGCGCCAGCAACTGCTTATTACCATTAATTTTGAATTGTTTTTCGTGATCTTAACGATTGCCGCGATTTGCAGCTTAAGAAAGGTAAAAAAAAACAACAAAATAAGCAAAGAGAAGCTACAGCAACAGCAAAAAAAAAAAGAAAAAAACTAAATTATGAAAATATATATTTGTGTGTGTGTGTGTGTGTGTAAATAAGCAACTAGTATGCGAGTGTATCTTTCACAACTCGTGAGCTTAACATAAGTTATAAGTTAGCTGCTGTTTTACATGCAGCTTCTTTTCAATCATCTTTTTTTGCAGCTCACTAAATTTAAATAATTGCACAAATATCAAACATTATTATTTATAATTTTGTTTGGAAATAAAGACTAAAACCAGCTGTCTCAGCCGGTCTTATAGGTTCAACTGGCTGAACTTAACGCAGCAAGCTTAACTCAAGACAGTTTGGGTAGGATTATTGATGAGATTGTTGTGTTTCTTGTCTGAATAAAATATTTACTATTGATAAATAACATGTCAGCATATATTATTTATCAATGAGAAGGTTATATCTTTATAATATTATATTTTAATCCAATTCAAATTGATATTCGCGAAATGAGCCTGTAGAATACGAGAAGTGGTACTCCATATTGGAAACCTCCAGCTCTAATTGTGTCTCTGGTATCGGAATGTTCGCGGAAATGGCTAAATCGACTCGAATGTTGAAAATATACACCCCAAGTGGTCGTAGATGCTTCCCTTTGCCTGTTATGTACTTACGCACAAATTGAGAATGGAATTCTTCCATTTATATTCCATTTTAAATTGGTTCGGAGTCTTTTTGCTATACCTTAAAAAAATTGGTTTGTGTCATAATTAGTATATATCTCCCCAGTTCCCATTTTGCGGAAACCTGATATGATCGATTCTTTCAACATTTGCATTATGCTGGTGCTGGTATTCAAATCGCAGATCGTAATCTTCAATTCTTTCTCTATAATTTACTCGGTTTGCATGTGAGACTGTTCCCCTTTGGCCCATTCCACAGTGTCTCTCTCTGTGTGTATGTGTGATTGTGTGTGTGACTGTAATGGTTTCGTTTTGGTTTTTAATGAGATTCTTAAGAATTATTTTTTTGTTTTTTTTTTTTTCTCGAGTTTTTATTGTTTTGCATTGTGTGTAATTACAGTAATGCGAGAGCATTTTGAATTGAAGTCGATGCTGGATGCAAAAAATCGAATAAAATTGAATGGAGATCGCCCATCGATCGGAATACATTCGAAACCGTTGCTCATTAGCAAAACAGCAAGTTGGGTTCTTGCCATTTCATATAATAATACCACAATGCAACATAAAAAAAATGGCGTTAAAAATGTGGTCAGCGAGTTTTCGGGGAATATGTTCCAAATTGAATATTTATTATCGACAATTTTGCGAGCTGCATGCATGCATATAAGTAATGCAGGCGACGTCCAATGCGGCGTATGCTCTATTTGAGCTATTGAATATTCATGCAGGCGCATTGCTGAATACCATCCCATTCCTCTCCCCCTCTCCCCCTCTCTCTATGTGTGTGTGTGCAGAGTATTTCGGCCAAAATGCAGTTTGTTATATAACACACATAATTATAGGCAAATCGAGCCAACGAATTCTCGCCACTCGCATTCTGGACACTCTCGCGCGCCCCTAATGCAATCGAGCGAGTGGGTGCAACACACATTCGCACACACACACACACACTCCCTCCCTCGCTCCCTCAGCCACCATTCCCAACCCCAACCCCAATCTCACCACCCAGCGGGCACTTATGTGGCAATTGCAGCATTTGCTATTGCCGTCGAGGCCGAGGCGCAATGCGCACACGAAGAGCAGCTCAGCTGAGCGGGGTGGCATGGTTAGGGGAAAAGTGGGTTGAGAGGGGTAGCAAGGGAAGGGGGCTGGAACACACTCTGTCGCTCTGTGGACGCTTCTAGGCGCTGTGGGTGGCGACTCTATAGCATTTCTAAGTACGACTATTATATGTACATATATGGATGTTTGCAGGTGTGTGTGTGTGTGTGTGTGTATGTTTAGTTGTATATAGCTGTGCGTATTTATGCGTGTGTGTGTGTGTGTGTGTGTGCGTGTGTTGGCCATTATACATGATTTCGCCTGTGCCTGTTCTGCATATATGTGTGTGTGTTGTTGCTGTTTTTGTAGATGTTTGCTGCAGCTAAAGTCGCTGTTGTTGCAGTTGTTGTTGCAGTTGTTGTTGCAGTTGGTGTTGTTCGAAGTTGGGGCTACATTCTGGCCATGAGATCGTTGCGTGACACTGAAGAGGATTTTCGATTCAACATAAAAACGATTTGGAGCACAATGTGCCTCAAATGGATTTAAACTATTCCAGAACGCAAAAAGTGGATTAAACATTGCAACTAAATTTAGCTCTTTCGAGTCAGGCAACAAGTTGCGTTGCTTTTGAATTAACTGTTGTTGAAGTTCCTTAAGAATAAAAGAATTAATCATTTTACTTATTCAACGTATGTGGCAAGCGCCTTTTTACAGTCATGAAAATATATTGAAGTACATTTCAATTATCTTGAAATGATATCGAATTTTAGATTAAAAAAAGAGGTAAGCTAAAAGATATACTACATTTTGACCAATAGGAATATATTGAAGTACCTTGGAAACATTAGCAATAACTTATATAAAATCTAGTTCAAAATTGCAAAGCAGCAGTTTTATTTGCATGATTTGACACAATATGTATTGCACCTAATTCATATGCAACTGTGCATATCTATACAGATTATAATACCCATATTTAAATCTACTGTTAAGAATATGTATATATTTGGATATGTGTATATACATATATATGTATAAGGAATACAGCATTTGCTATTGTTATCGCTCCAAATGCAGATGCCGGGCACCTCGGAAAAACCGCAAATCGGCATTATAATTGAAGAGAGCATTAGAGAACTATAGGCAAAAGCCCAAACGGAACAAGAGGATTGAGAGAGAGAGAGAGAGATGGAAAAAGAGAGGGAAAATGATATATAACACAAGAGAGGGGGTAAGGGGCAAGGGTGAAGGGTGAAGGGGTTTAGGCAATGGGCAAAAACGCACATTAAGTTTTCTGCCTTTCTGCTTTCTGCAAGCGCATTGTTGTGCCCAAACTGTTGTTGTTGCTGCTGTTGTTGTTGTTGCCAATGCACAGTCATGCATATGGTGGCAAAGAAAGCGCAGCAGCAGCAGCAGCAGTCGTCGATGAAGGGAACAGGATCTAGAAACACACAGGCACACACACGCACAACAGAGGCGAATCAAAGTCAGCGGCATCATCGATATGGTTGCAACGATGGCGATGGTCAGCACCGGCAACAGCAGAGGCAGAGGCAGAGGCATCGTTAGCTGTTCCTGCAACTGCAGCAAGAGGCACTGCACTGGGTGGAGCGAGGGGTCCGGTGCCTAGGCAGAAATTGTATACGTGTGCAAAATGCAATGCATTTTCTAACACACAGCGACGCGAGATGCAGATGCAGAGATGCAAATGCAACACGGGGGCACACTGAGAGAGAGAGAGAGTGAAAGAGAGTTGGAGTTTGGGTGGGGGAGTTTGCGGCCAGGGTAGCAACGCTTTGTGATTTATTTTTAATTGAAATTCTAGAATGCGTGCAAAATACGCATGCAAAGTGTCTGGGCACCTAGAAAACTTTCGGCCGGATGTGCGTGTGTGTGTGTGTGTGTGTGTGTGTGTACACTGACCGGACCTCGAGGCCTGCAGGCGTAAATTGCATATGCGAAAAGTGTGGCATGGGATGGGCAGAGGGAGGTAGGAAGGGAGGCAGCTAGATTGCAGTTTGCGGATTTTTGGGACAGAAATTGTGCGTTCCCGAAAAGTCCTGGGCAAAGTCAACGTTATTGTTGTTGTTGTTGTCAACGACGAGGATGTTGTCGTCGTTGTTGTTGTCGTCGTTGTTGTTGTTGTTGTTGTTGTTACTGCTGGGCAACGCCAAAATTTTCTACAAAAACAAAAATCGGAATTAATTTTGTTTTAGAGAAAATTTGCACAGCCATCGAGAGACAGAAAGAGTTTGAGAGAGAGAGAGAGAGAGACAGAGAGTGTGTATGTGTGTGTGTGTGTAGTAAAAGGAGTAGGCTCAGCTGGGTGGGGCTGTGGCAGGCATCTGGAACGGGCATGGCTGCATATTTGCTGATAATAATTAAGTGCAGGCGAGGCACAACATAAAAGACCCAGACCCAGAACCAGAACCAGAACCAGGCAACCAGTACAGTGGGCACAACGAGCAACGAATTTCGATGGCGTTGCGGTATCGATAATGAGCTATTCGGCTACATATATACATATACTCTATATATATGCTGTGTGTATGTGTTAGTGTGTGTGTGGGTGTGTGTGTGGAATAGTATAATTCGCCAAGCTAAACACGTACTAAAAATGATTGGGTCTGGGTGAGTTTGTTGCTGTTGACAGTAAATTCTTTGGACTGTTAAACTTTGCTTTTGGGCTTTTTGTTATTGCAGCGCTGCATTTGTCATTTCCGGCGTTGAGGTAACCAAAAAATGTTATGCATCGAAACTGTTGTTGGGCACCTAAACCATTGTTGTTGTGCATGTTGTTGATGCTGTTGCTGTTGCCTCGTCGCAGTAGTTGGTGCAAAACATCAACGTCGTCGTCGTCGTTGTCGTCAACATCGTCATCGATAACAGCGACTACGATGAAAACTTCCAGCGACTTTGGGGCTGCACTCGAGGAGGGATTTGTGGGGGGGGGGGTGTGTTTTCCGGTTAGGGGTTTAGATTTTGGGCCTGGCCACGTTCTGCAAATGTGCAAGCTGGCATCCGTTTCTACCAATTTTCAAAGATTTTTGCTTTTGTTTTCCCCACACACACACACACGCTGACACTCACACACACACGCACACATACTCGTAGGCGCACACACGCACGTTTAACCAGGAAACGGAAACGAAAATTCTGCGAACAAAACAACAACAATGGACAGCAGCAGCAGCAGGAGCAGGAGCAGGAACAGCAGCAGAAGGAGCAACAAAGGAAGAGACGAAGCTGAGCTGCAGGCAAAGGATGTGTGGCTGCCACAGGAAAAGCAAAAATAACGGCGCAGCAAACAGCGCTGATGAGCAACAGCAACAGCAACTAAAATGCTGGGGGTGGGGAGACCACGGGGAAAACGTGGAACTTGCAACGGACAGCGGGCAGCGCAAGAAAATGCAGTGTGAGTAGCTGCCTGCACAGTAGGCAAAAACCATGCGAGCACTGCATGAAATTCGACAGATTAGGAATATAGAAATTAAGAAGAAATCGCCAACATATGAAAATGATCATCATTATTATTATTCATTATTGTTATTATAATTATTATTATTATTATTCATATTTGATGAGCAATCTCTCCTTATTTGCTAATTCCAATTCATTTTTTATTTTTATTTAATTCCGCAAAATTAATAATTCAAATTATTCTTCTAAGCATACATTAATTTAATTTAATTTGGATTATGCAATAAATGTAAAAGATATATATATATGTATGTAATCTACAATATATATATCTCGGATTGCATACTTGAGCTATAAAGTGTCTCACAAAACTAATTTCATAATTTTCAGGTGATTACATCTGATAAGTTGAATGATGAAATACAGATCAGTGGTATATCATCGAAATTGTTGCTGATATTGCATTCCTGCGCCAGAAATGCCTCAACCCCTTTGGGGAGAATTCCACACCTACCACATCTGCATCTGCATCTGCAGCAGCATCTACATCTGCATCTGCATCTGCTTCCGCATCTGCAACTTGCTGCCGCCTGCACCCATTTTCAAAGGCTTTTTGCTGAAATTTCATTCGCCGCCTTTTTGCGCTGCTGCCAAAGTTGCCTCATGTTGGCGTTGGGCCCGCAACAACATTCGATAGTCGAACAAAGGGGGGGTTGGGTGAAGTTACCAAATTGCCGACGACTGCAGCAGCCGCCATTTTGTGACTTGGCGGAAACGCACAAAAACCACGCAGGAGACGACGAAGCTGCAGCAGAGATGCGTGCATGTGTGTGTGTGTGTGTGTGTTGCGTGTGTGTGTGTGTGGCTTCCACTAGCTCGTAGGTGTTTAAAATCGTCGAACGTGGCCCCGAAATGCCATTACCGCCACCTTAACGACGTGCCGTTAGTTTTCTGTTTTCCACTGACCAGCAGCAGCAAAGATGGAGTATCCTTTCTGCGTGTGTGTGTGTGTGTGTGTGTGTGTGTGTGTATGCGTGTATGTGCGTATGTATCTCGATTCGCTTCTGCACATTTGCATTTTACGAATATCCTTGCGCATTAGAAGCCATTGCCGTTTGCTGCCGACCATCGCCAGCCTCGAGTTCGCCTTTCACCAGCCACGAAAAAGGACCTCGCTCTCTGGATCTGATGGCCAGTCAGCTAGCTAGCCAACGTGCGGGTTTTCTGGGTTTGAGTGGGTGTCCTTTTCATCCTTCTCACACTCACAGAGGCGAGGCAAGGCGAGGCGCGCGCGCTTTCATTTCATTTGCCCAGAACTTTGGGGGCTGGCTGGCTTGGGGAAGTTGCACCCAAAAAGTTGTGCCTTCTACTTGTGCTCGACGCATTTTTGCGTTAACGTCCAGCAGCAGGACATTGACGGACGGCTCCACAGCACTCATCCTTCGCTCCGCTCTGCTCCATACGTAAAGAGGAGCTGGGCAGTAAGGACTGCCTGGCATTTTGAATTTCAAATTCAGCATCAGCAGCACAAACACACATGGTCATCTAATGTCCTGGCTTTGCCTTTGCCTTGTGCGTCGTATTCGTTGCTGCGGTTCCTGCCAACCCCCCTTCTAACCACCCCCACCCACCCATCGTCATGGTCTTCGTTGTTGTCGTCGTCGTCGGCCGCGCCTTTTTGTGCGAAAATGTTCAACTTTTTCGCAACAGTAAAGATTTTTGGTTGGCTGACGCAGCCAATCTCGAGCGAGCAAAGCCCGTCACGCTGTGTGGGTGTTCTCTATATACACACACACACACACCTATACATATATCTCATATAGTTATACATATATATATATATATATATATATATATATGCATATTCGTCGTTGAGTGTCCTAAGCACAAGTGTCGACTGTAAAATGTGCGTTGCGCCCATTGCCTTATGGGTGGTTGCTGGCTGGCCAGCCTGGCGTATGCGTTATTTATGTAGAGTGTGTAGTGTATTCGTGTAGCTATAGTCGTTGTTTGCGTGTATGCGTGTGTGGCTAGCAGGCAGGCAGCCTGGCAGGCAGGCAGAGCCCAGCAGGATGATGAAGAACAAGAGCAGCAATTATTTATGTGCAGCCCATGCATAATCCATTAAGAGACTTCCAATGCTATTTTGTGCATTATGCAAGTTAATCACTATCGAAATCGAACTAACATAAGAATTTTCAATATGATTTCCCGTCTGATAAGCTTAATTGTTATCGATAGGAAGAGTAATAAAATGCTTCAAAAAAATCATAAGTTGTCGTCGGCTGATGAATTGCAAATTGATTAAATGACGTCAAAACTGTTTTATTTTATAATGTGCTTACTGTTTTTGCAATCAGGTATATAAAATAACTCGAAATATATGAAAAATGTCTAAACAAGAATATTTCGAAATAATATTGCTGAGTAAATTTAAAATTATTCGCTTACTCTCTATAATTAACTTTCTGCTGATGAGTATTTTGGCCGCCTTTCAAGTGAGTTATGAAAAGATTAATAATTGGCAATTGCATTGGTTTACCACACTTTTCATTAATATGTGGAGCTCTTTGGCGCTCATATTTATTTATTCATTTATGATCACAGTCCATTTAAAATGCAGCAGACCCACAACAGGAAGAAGACTTGGCGAGGAATACATTAAATGAACATACAATAATTTGTAGCTGTGCAATCGGAACACATCTTGAATATCTTCTAAGCACGTCGACTGATTATCACAATAAATTTATATATTTTACAAGCATCATTTTGTATTTCTCTGCTCGTTGAGACAGAGAGAGCGAGGAGAGAGAGAGAGAGAGAGAGAGAGCTGTAGAGAGAGAGCTTAAATGATTGTAAGTAAAGGCAATTAATTAATTTGTTTACATTTGCGCAAATGCCACAAGAAGTAGGAAGTTGTTGCAAGATCAGACGCAGATGCAACAGCAGCAACAACAACTGCAACAACTGACATGCATTGACCGACGAAGCGTGCAGTAAAACATTTTCAATGGAACTGGAGAAAACAGGCAACTCTGGTCTGTGGTCTCTGTTCTTGATTCTGTTGCACCCCCGGAAGAGGGGGCAAATAATTAACTGCAAGAATGCAATACGAGCAATGCGAAGTTGCAGTTGCCTGCTTGCCAGCTACTGCTGCATGCACCATGCTGCTGTTGCTGCTGTTTGTTATTATTTTTAATATTAAATTGCAATTGCTTCGTTGATTTAATAAAAACGAGCAACACAAAGCCAACGCCTGTGCAATAAATGTGGCAGCCACAAGCAGCAGCAGCTAGCAGCAACAACAGTAAACAGCACGTTGCAATTTTAATGACCAAAAAGAAGACGACCAAGAAGAAACGTCGATCGTTGATTGCTGATCGCTGATCGTTCGAGTCGCAGATGTGTGGCAGATATTTTTACAATGTTTAGCTAAAGCAAACAACAGGCAACAAAACTTGCACCCAGAACCAGAACAACGCATGTACCTCACACTCTCCCTCTCTCTCTCGCTGCCTCTCCCTCTCTCTCTCTCTCTATCTCTTGCTCTCCCTGACTGCCTGCAACTTTGTTGCACATAAATTTGGCGACTGCACAAAATGAACTAAACACTAAATAAAATATTTTATTATGTTGCAGTAACCAGTTTTTTTTTCGCCACACATTGTTGCTTGTGCGTCCCCCTCTCCCTCTCTCTCTTTCTGTGTGTCTCTCTCGTTTCCCCTTTCTCTGTCTGATAGATCAGCTGACATGCAAATTCATAAACAACTGTCAAATGCATTTTACATTATTGCGACGATATTTTATTTAGCAATTTGCAATTCAATAAATTTCTACGCACTTTGATTGGAAAAGCGATATTTATATTGTGATATAAGGAAAGTTTACCGTTCGTTGACCATGCCAGCGGATATAATTCAAAGTTTTGTTTATCGCATACAGCGATATTTACAATATGCATAATGTCAGACTTATAGAGACACAGCCGTCTGCATTTTGATTGGCCTTTAATTAAATGACAAAATATGTACGGAGTGTAAACAACTCGCAAACTTGCAACAACAACAACGGCAACAGCAACAGCAACAAATGACAGCTGCGACAGCATGAATTATGCCACTAATTGAGACAAACATTGCCAGCGCCTCCAAAGAGCAAAACAAACTTTGATTTGTATATCATGTGGGCAGAACCACTTCAGCTTCGAACTCAGCTTCGATATCGTCTGTGGTTCGCAGCCGTTGTCAAAGTCGAGGCAACTGACTGCACCACCACGTACAGATCAAGCAACTCTCCAATTGACTGTGGTTGCTGCCACAACATTTGGGTTAATGTAACATTTCAAGTGGCAAACACCACAAACACCAAATGATATAACGCCTTCAAAAGCAGATGCAATTTTGCAACTAAACAACATTCGATTTGTTAACGGATCTATTACACTGAACGAAAATAGAAACCAGCTTAAGATTCAGCAGATAAGATCTTCAGTCAAGAATTAATAACTATCCCTCAAATTGGATGCCTGCTCACTGCTCAAGTTCAAGCACAGATTCAAGTTAAGATTCTTAATTTATTCTTCTTGTAATTTTATATTCAAAATTCATTTTTTTTTACTGTGTTTACAAATTCTGTTGCTCAGTTAGGAAACAACAAAACAAATTGCAACGATTTGAGAGACAAGAACAGATAACTTTTGATATGCATTATCATGATTAGAATCTTTAAATAAATGAACAGATTTTGCCTAAGTTGTGGCTTGGCATAAGTCGTAAATAATATGAATATCTTAGGATTTGTTAAGATATTGACTGAGATCTGTACGTTCCTTAAGACTTTATTGATATATTCGATTACTCAGCCTTAACACAGTTCAAGATATAGGAAACATTATTCATCCAACTTTATATGGTTACTTTTCAAATTGTTGTTCGAGTGGAATCTTTTAAATACTTTACGTAAATTAATTGTTGTATTTATTGAGTGTTCCCACAATTGGTGAATAAGGTAAATGAATATGTTATCTGCCTATCTGAAATTCCATTCCCTTTATGGGGTATATAAAATTCAATCGCTTGTTGTTGCATTGTTTGTTATCATGTTTTAGCATTTTCAGTTATTTCACGATTGGTTTGCTTTTCATATCATATCTGAGAGAGCGATTGGCAAGCAATTAAAACAAGTTTATTTTTACAACAATATAATTACTAATTATTATTATTATCATCAGCAGCAGCAGCAGCAGCAGCAGCAGCAGCGAGTCGAGTCGAGTAGAGTCGAGTCAACTCAAGTCGAGCTATCAATATCAGAGAGCGGCAAGTGAAACTTAACATAAAATAGGTAAAACAACAAATATTATCAGAGTAAGAATGAGGGGTAAGACGCCGCCCCAATGAAGTCAACAAGTTTCAATTATGTGCTTCAGTTGGGAAACAAAAAATAAAAGTCAATCGGCCAGAATACAAAGCTAAAACACTTTTGTCAGAAATGCTCACAACTCGAAACTCACAACTCACAACTCACAACTGGTAATAATTAATTAACTATTTGTTGCTTTTGTTGTGCCGCCCACACTTGAGGTGGAGGGAGCCTCGTTGTTATTATTATTAAATTGTAATTTTATTTATTTTAAGTGAAAGATATGATAACAGCTGCACTTCATTCACTCTCCACACACACGGCGACTCTCAAAGGCTGCCGACAGAAGTTTGAGGAGTGGCCTCCACTTGAGACAAGTTGTTCTTGTTGTTGTTGTTGTTGTTGTTGTCCTCATATTGCCACATTTGTATAAAGTCATCTAGTTTATTAGACTAAACTAAATGCAAAATGCTTGGCTAACGGCATTTGCTGCTAAATGGAATTACGAATTAGTTTGTTGTCTGGTCTGCCGGTCGACAAACCCAACAGCAACAGCAACAACAAGTTGCTGCAACATTGTTGCCAGTCTGTTGAGCCTGTAGCAAATCTAGAACAAACACGTTACTTGCTGTCTAGTCTCCCAACTCGTTCCAAAGCTTGTTGCACTTATAGAAAGAGTTAGATAGAGAGGGAGGGAAAGGGGCAAGCAGAAGAGTGCGAGTGTGCGTATGATTGAGAGAGTGATTTGGCCTTGCATAAGCTTCTGACAACGTTGCTTAACAGTAAGCGTTTGGCTTGGGCAGAGTGGATACGAGAATGAGGAATGGGGAGTGGGGAGTGGGGAATGGGCATGTGGATGGGGCAGCAGTGCAATTAGTTGTTAAGAACGACTTTCGTTCCAACACTTATCCAGTTATGAGTTGGAAATCTTTAGCACATCTCTATGAAAACTAATGAGGAATGCCAGCTGAGCAAATGGACACACATTTGTTGCAAGCAGCCATGTCTGAGGAATACAGAATAAATGCAAATTGCATCCAAAATCATATACTCAAATTGAAATGTAATATGAATCAAGAGAATTTAGATAGAGGAATTGCAATGATTAGATTAGTTCAGTGAATTATATATGAAAGCCCAATAAAAGTAGATGTCTAATCATTATCAGCATAGTATTTGGCATTAGAATTGTGTAAAAGATTGCTATGCCCAGGCCATATCATGTTAGTTGGACTCCGCTCGGTAAGGGTATCATTATTATCATTAGCATTCTGAATATAGCTGTTCTTACTTGTTTCCAGTCGATTTCTTATCCATGTCTGGGCAACATTGTAACCCAGTATCCTACCATAATAAGTAGTTGCAACAAAAACGAAAAGAAGCAGGAAAAAAGTATGCCATGACAGATGAGTACAACTTTCAGCTGGTCGGTCGGTCGGTCGTTTAGCTGAAATTGTGCGAAGGCAAAAGGCAAAGGCAAAGTGGCTAGTGGATCATAATCAGTGGCATATAAAAAAGCGTAAACCGGAAATGACATGTATAAAATGTGCGCACAAGAGGTGATTTTAACATAATTTAAAGTGGAGGGGGGGAGCAACACACAAACACAAACACACACACGCACACACACGCGCACACACACACACTGGTCAAGTCCTGAAGTCAGTGAGGCATTTAGGCAGTCTGCCACCCACATGCACCGCGAATTATTTCAATAGTTGCAATAATGACCTCAGTTCGTTGCCCAATTGCGCACTTCCCTTCCCCATTTCCATTGCCATTTTCGCGCAACTGCAACTGCAACAGCGGCTTGTTGTAATAGAAGTACAACTCCAGATGCAGGTGCCCCCCTCTCCGCCCCTATCCACCCCCTCGGAGTACCCTTGCGTTGCGTCCATAACATCAGCGAGTTTATTACGTCTGCACTTGGGTTTATTTGCTTTTACTGCCTTTGCCGCAGCGATTTGTTCTTTCGATTTATGGCTGAGGCGACGTTGCAGGGGCAGCGCGAACTGCAACGGGGGCAACATCATTATCGCCAGCAGCAAACGTCATTATTATCGTCATCGTCAGCGCTGTCGTCGACTATGCAACATTGTTGCCCGCAACTGCGAAAGCAGTCTGCAGCAACTGCGAGCGTGCGCAAAAGAGCGTATAAAACGTATAAATAAAAGAATTCAAATAAAATTTTTAATAAACGAGTTGCCATTAAATTTATACATTAACTATAATTTTTATAGTTGGCGACTTTGTTTTGTATACGACGACGTTGGAACCGACGACGACGACGACGTCGACGTCGACGATGACAAAGCGAAACGAGCCAAAAGGCAACAACTGCTACTACTACTGCCCCTATTAGGCGGGGCATTGAGGGGAAAGGGTATGCGGGGTAGCAGTGTAGTAGGGGAGCAGAGGGGCAAGGGGGCATAACAACTTTAACGATCCGCTTCACTTCTTTTTGACTTCATTGTATTGCCCGGGTTTTAATTGTGTTTAGAACTGAATTCTGATGTGAACGAAATATTGCCAAGATCTGTTTATAATTCCCTCGAATACATTATATTAATAATTTGTTGTTTCGCTGAGATCTTAAAAGCTTATGAGAATATCAATATGTATATATTTCGCTCGGACCTCGCAAACATTGTATGCTGTAAATCTGAGAATGAATTAATGCATTAAATCGGGTATGCTGCTTGCCTCAAGACTTTTGTAACAGCTGCTGCAAAAACAAAATGACAATTAAATGAATTTAGTGGAAAGTAGAAGCAGTATAAAAAGTGGTAACTATTTTATTAGGGTATTTTGTAACCCCATCATGAGAGTACACTAATTTCCAAGAGTATTTCAGTTTCGATCTGTAAATATTCATTTTCATTCAAGAGCAGAAAAAGTAATGCATCAGCATTTTAAATGTTTATATAATTATTGAAAAACAGCGCACGTTGATAGTGTTGTTATTTTGTTATAAATTGCATTTTATGGCTGGGAAGGGGCGAGGGGGCAAAGGGGGGCAAGTAAAGTTTGCTTTATTGGTACAGTTGACAAGCTGGAAACTCAGCGTTCGCTTTGATCTTCAATAAATGTTGAGCAAACAAATCAAGAATCGGAAGACTTTCGCGTGTTGCGTTTGTTTCAATCGACAACAAGCAACATACAGAATGCAACAACAACAAGAACAACAGCCACAAAAATAACAGAACAACATCAAAAACGCAACAGCAGCAGCAACAACAGCAACGTTGGCAAATGCAACTGCAAATGGGAATGGGAACGAATCTTGGAGGGAGAAGCAGCCCTCCTCGGTAATTGTTTATTTGTTTGACTAGCTGTAACTGTATGAGTGTTGTGTGTGTGTGTGTGTGTGTGTGCGTGTGTGTATTAGTGACGATGGCAACATGTTGACGATGAAGACGATGTTGACGTCGGCGGCGCTCCTTTGAGCAGCTAGCCACAAAAAAAAAACAGAAAAAAGAAAAACAATCTTGACAGAAATTTATAATTAAACAAATGCGGCGTGTTGAGAAATTATTTTCCATTGCTTTTAACAGCGCATTTCTTTAAATTTTCCAACTGTCTTCTACTTATGCTGTATGCGATTGTCTGTGTGTGTGTGTGTTGGAAAATGTATATAAACAAAAGCAATTTAAATTTGTGGTGATGAATGTTAGCGGCCGTTTGTTGCCGCCTTCTTTGCTTGTTGGCTGTTGTTGTAATTGTTGTTGTTGGTAATTGAGTTGTTGCCAGAGTTGTTGATCTAACAACTGATGTTGTTGCTGCTGTTGCTGTTGTTGTTGCTGTTGTTGTTGGCTGCTCGCTTTGAGGCGGCGCTGATTAAAGCGCAAGCGGCACATTGTTTAGTTATTTCAAACTTGAGTTTTTTGTTTATATAGAAATGTGCCTCAAATTGTTTGTATTTATAATTTATATTTAAATCGCTTTGCGGCACAGTGCTACAGTACTACCTGCCTAATGTGTATTTTTGGTTTGGGGTTGTCAAAAGTGCTTTCCTCCCCCCTTCTCTCACTCGATTTTTGTTTTTATTTTGGCATCAAATCAAACTACAAAACTTGTGCATTTTCGAAAATTGCATTTTGCATCATTAACAACGCATTTGTCAAATGCATTTCTACCGCCTGCGTGTAGCATTGTTGTTGTGCCTGTATGAGTGTGTGCGTGTGTGTGTGTGTGTTTGTGTGTGCGTGTGTTAATGACATGCTCACAAATTCAAATTAACATTTTGCCAGCAAATGCAGGCGACAAGAACTCCAGCAGAATGCATCTGAGTGCGTCATGTTTGCAACATGATGCACACAGTTTGTGCCAGAAATGTGTGCACTTATCTATCGAGCAGAAATAACATAAATATCTTATGCTGTTGAAAGGAATATAATTTAAATAGTTTTTGAAACATATGCAATTGCATCAATATTAATTTCAATCTCCAAATTTTATTTTTTATATTTAAGATTTTTAAAGTTACAAATTGTAAAATATAATAACGAATATATATTTAGAAAATTGTCTAACGATTAATTTTGGAACTATATTATATTATTTCATCTTGCAACTATTGTTTGTGGGTGCAGTATAGTCGATGCGTATACTGCTTGCGCTCACTGTAGATACATTTGTCATTTTTGATCGAGCATCAAGCAAACAATTTAACATAGGACGCACCCACACATGTGTATACAGCGAGAGATAGAGAGACAGAGACAGAGAGACAGATAGAGAGAGAGAGAGAAGGAGGGGTGGTAGAGGGAGCCAGAAAAGAGAGCCACACGCAGGACATATTCAAAAATGCTGAGCACATTGCATTCGTCGCTGGACAATACTAAAAATCACATCAGAAATGCAACAATAAACGCAAAAACTACACAAACGATGACGCTGCCAACGATGATTATGATGACGATGATGATGATGACGATGATGATGATGATGATGATGATGATGATGACGAGAATGACGTTGGCGACGACATGGCAGAGGCACCCGCAGAGGCAGAGCAACCAGCAGAGCAGCAGTAAACCAATCCACACCCAATTTTACAACCCTAGTCAGCCTAACTCCCTCCCCCCCTCTGACCCCTCTGCCTAACCAAATGAGGAATGCCCCCTTTTCGGTGATGCATTCGACATGCATGAACAACGGAGGCACAACAACGGGGCACAAGCTTGTGCTGCAGCAACAAAACTTTTGTACTTGAACTTCCTTAATAGAATTTTTGAATACGCAAAAACACTTTCAAAGAATATAAATAATGACCATTCGAATTATCATCATTGTTGTTGTTGTTGTTGTTGTGGTCGCTGGTGGGGCTTGGTTCTGGTCGGGTCCTGGTGCCAGGACCAAACCGTGCGATAACAATACAACAAAAGGACACTAGTGCTGTTGGAGAGGAGCAGCTCCACTTTGTGTCTATCTGCCTGCCTGCCTGTCTGTCTGTGTCTGTCTGCCTGGAGGTCCTGCAGGTCCTTTACGTAGCAGGCGCACCTGAACAGGCTGCCGTTAGTTACATTTGCTAGATAATGCAGCTGATGACAATTGTCGTTACGGGTAGCTTAGATATGTATGAACTGAGATCAAAGATAACAAATTTACGACTTCCGAATACGACACTCGAGTGTGAGTGCCTGTGAGCATAATCTGAAGGATATTGTCAAAAAGAACAAAAGACAAACTCAGATTTAGCATTACAATTGGCTCAAGATCAGTGGGAGGTAGAACATTGAGCTTGAGAAAATAAGAATAAGAGAAATAACTTAAAAAAGATGAGGAAAATCTAACCGGCTAAAAAACTGAAGATGATTATGCTTAAATTAATTACTCGGGTTAAGGTTATAGTTGCTAATATCAGAAGAAGTAAGATAATAATAAATGATTAATTAAATATTCTTAGCCCGGGGAATATGTACTTTGGGTGACTATTATGTTTTTATACTCAAATTAATTGCTTGGGTTAAAGTTATCGTTGGTGATTTCAGCAGAAACAAGATAATAATAAATGATTAATTAAATATTTGTTTAACTATGGCCATCTGCACTTTGCTTGAAAGAGTTAACTACATTTTAAAACATATACATTATCGCTTCTATTATTGAATTTTGATGTGGAAAGCTATTATTCATAAGTCAGTGCTGTCAATTAAACACTCGAACAATATTCAGTTAAGTAATTGCTATTGCTGTTTCATAAATGCTAATTTAATATGGTATATTCGAATGCGATATCAAAGTGCAACATTATTCGAAAGATACTGCACACACACACACACACACAGGCACACACACATGTATATATATATATATATGTATATATCAACATATATCCATCCATATATAGTATGAAAGGCACTGCGCCCATTTGACCCACCAAAAAATAAATCATAAATCGAGCCACAATGGCCGGATTAAAGCAAACACAAGGCAATGAGGCGGCGCGGGACGGGGCGGTGTGGGAGGCTGGCACACCCAAATATGCATTGACAATTAAAAGACACCCTCCAGCACACACACGCACACAAACACAGGCAAGAGGGAGTTGGAGGATTCAGACACAGTGGAGGCTGTTTGTAGCGCCTATCATTATTTTCAGTTAGGAGCAGACGGAGATTCACGCAACCCTTTTCGCATTCGGCAAACATACGCAAATTACGCATAGGGGCGGGAAGGGGCGTAAGGGGTGGTGTGGCAACAAGGGGGCGTCGTGGCAAACACACACAATTATATATTTTAGTTTTGTAGAATTTGGGGATATTGTGAAATCGCCGTCGTCGTCAACGGAGCGAAGACAATATCTGAATATATGTATCTCTGGCAAGGGTCCTTTACCCCTATGAGTGGGAGGATGGTGGCGGGGGCAGGCGGGTTGAGGAGGAGCAGCTGCATTAGGTGACATCGTCGTTGCTGTTGCTGTTGCTGTTGTTCATATGAAATGCATTCGCCGCGTTGAACATTTTTGAACGAAAGGACATGTCGCACTCAACGAGTCTCTGTGTGAATGGTTTTATGGCCGAGTCGAGATGTCTCTGTCCATGCATTCAGAATATAAATGCATGAACTAAAAACCATGCAAACAGCAAAATAAACTAAACTAAATGAAATGCATCGAAACAAAACCAAACGAAACGAAAACTCAACTAAAAGAATTGCATAAGAAATTAAATTCGAAATTGTCATAATAAAACGCAGTGTGGCAATCCAGTTCTGCTTTATTCAGCAGCACCGAATGGATTCGGCTTTACAGCACACACAATATACTAAATAGTAGATGCACATTTGAATTTAGATATCTATATGTGCACTGAGAGAAACTGAGTCAAGGGTTTGCAACTCCGAGCCGAACAGCTCTTGGCCAGAAACTTTGTTGGATGATCATCAATCTGGCAATATTAATAGAGATTTGAAGAAAAACTGAAACTGTATAAAATAATTGGGAATAGCAGATATATATTATATAGTCTGCAGTCAATCCGAAAAGCAATCAACTTAGCTGTAAAAATATGTTATGAGAATAATTCCTTAATATCAATCAAAGAATGTAAAAGAGATTCATAAAAACATATTTTGCGTTAGCTAATTCTATTAAATTCATAGCACAGATCGATTTATCAGCTACGCAAAGTACAAAAGATGCACTCTATCTTTAGTCAAGCTGCCCATATTTCTCGCAGTGTAGATAGGAGTAGAGATGGAGCAACACGTTTGCTTTTGATTTCTGTGCGAGCGCTTTTATGTTGAACAAAACAAATTAATAGAATTGTTAAATGCGAGCGGCAACTGCAAAAGAAGTGGGGTGCGGATTGGAGGAGAGAAGCTTCTGATGGGGGGGAGGGGGTGCATTGGAACGAATATGCAACGTTTCGTTGCAGTGCTACAGATTTCTGTTTTCTGTTTCGGTTTCGCATTCTAACTGCGTGCTGCATACACAAAAAGTGCAGACAATGCGATTAGTTGTCGTTGTTGCAGTTGCTGAAGTTATTGGCAGCAGGAGCTGCAGCATGTGGGGGTGGCTTAGGGGTAGCAGTGAATATGGGGAGTATAGGGGTGGGGGGCGTGTTGTTGCGATGGGCAACGCACACGCAAAAACCAAATGACGAATGACATTTTATTACGGCACCCAAAGGCAACCACGCACTCGACATGGACATGGGCACAGGACACAGCAGCAGCAGCAGCAGCAGCAATCCTATGTGTGTGTGTGAGTGGTGTGTGTTTGTGCCTCGACAGAACTCATCTTGTATGCAAACTCAAAACTCAAAAATTCGTAGACAAAAGAGTATACAGCATACACACGCCCAGGAGTAGCCCAGGAGTAGCCGCAGCAGGACTCGAATGACTCGTCTGACGAGCTGACGGACTGACGGCTAATGCTCGAATGGCTGTTGATGAATTGGGCCTAGGCGGTCTGGCTTACAGGCAGGCAGGCTGGCTGGCTGGCTTGCAACAACAGCAATAACGAGTCCAAGCCCAAGTTAAATAAATATGAGTTCAATTTTCATTTTGGGCCAACGTGCAAAAGGAATGGATGCGACTGGGTGGCCAGGCAGAGACGACTGTCCTGGCTGCAACGTTGATTTTATTGGCGGTTTACTGACCTGCGCCAACGGCGACCTGCAGCAGCAGCAACAGTCGCAGCAGCAATTGCAACATTGCGCATACGACATGTCAACCAGAAAACAATTTTTTTGTTGCTGTTGTCAACTGCGTAAACTCATTTTCAATTTCTGCTCTTGATGTGTGTGTATGGGTGTGTGTGTGTGTGTGTGTGAGTGTGAGTGTGGGCACATACACTTACGTATCCAATTTAATATTATTTTGGCTTGCTTGGTTATGCAAATGTTTACATAAGAAGTTAATGCAACTGCAAATGCAAAACTGTTTTAAATATTGTTAAAAAATTACCAAAGCGAGCAGATCTCATAAATGATAGTAAAGGTTCATTGCGGCGCCATATTTCCGGTTGCCAAACAACAGACAGAGACGGAGACAGTAAGTGCGACAGAGAGCGAACAACCCAAAGAGATGCAGCCAAGCAAAAGAAACTTGCCCAAAAATTGCAGCAGCCAAAAAGAGGGAGAAGAAAAAAAGACGCCAACGAACAATTACCAAACAGCATTTCCTTGAACATATTTATTAAACCTGTCCAAGGGGAAAATGCTTCAGCACACAAACACAAATGCAAGAGGTACACAACACAAACAAACACAAACACACACATACACACACACACACACATAGGAATATACTTAAGAGGCAACAATAACAATGCGAAGACAATTTCAAATGAAGCCAATTGCTACTGCAAAAATGTTTTGCTGCCGCAAAACAGCAGCATATGATGTTTAACTTTACTTGCAGCGCGGGGCAGGGGCAACGTGGGTTAGAGGGGGGCAGGAGGGTTGAGCAGATAGGGAGCAAAGGCTTGGAAGGGGTTTGGACAATCGCATAAGAAAGACATTACAGCCAGTCAGCCAACGCAAGTGAAAAGAGCTGAAGCCAAACGAATCTTAAATGCTCTAAGCCATTTAGAGCACTTGAAATAATGATATGTGCAAAGCTGATGAAATAATTATACCCTGTACTACCAAACAAAGCTGTGTGTCTTTAAGAATTATATGCTCTGATATCTGATGTCGTCGATCTTGATATTATGACAAGTATTACAAGTATCATTTCAAAAAATATTTGACAATTAAATAAATATGATAAAGATTTCTTTGATTTTCATCATTCTTTCAATGCAGTTCTCTCTTTCCCTCTTCCTCTATCTCACTCTCTATCGCTCCCTCTCTCTCGTCTCTCTTTCGTTCAGTCTCATCTTCAATATTCAATCTTCTTATTATCCGTCAAGTTGCTTGTTGAAGTCAACATTTTGTTAAAGTATCTAAAATTACTTAGAGAAATAGAAATCTGCGTTGCAGTTGCAGTTGTTGTTGTTGTTGTTGTTGCTGGCCACAGTAGTGGCTTGTAGTAAGTATGGTTAGAGTGAAGCATCAGTAGCTGCCGCAGCAAACTGCTGCTGCCGCTGCTGCTGTTGCCCGGTGGTTTTTGGCGGTGCACGTTTTCTCAGAGTGCCGCCGACGCGTCGTGTTTCTTCGTGGGCGATGTGAAGCCACCGACAGCGGCCCGGCAGAGCTTACAGCTCATGCCCCGCCAACAACTATTTTGGCTGCTACTGTGGCAGCAACAGCAACAGCAACCATAGAGCCAGCAATCCGAATCTGTAGCTCAAGTTGTTGTGGCTGCTTTGCATGCCTCGTTGGGCACTGATGCTGTTACCGTTGTTGTTGTTATTGTCGTTGTTGCTGCTGTTACTGTTGTGTGTTGCAACAACTTCTTCAGCTGCAGCTCATCTAAAGACGCTATGTGCATGTGTGCGTGCATTGCTGCAACTTGTTGCAGAGATCAACAATTGTTCGCTAAATTTCGAGCTACCGGTGGCCTGGCGCCCAGCATCATAACCTATCCCTCCCCCTCGACTCCCACCGCCCGCAACCTCTCCCCCACCCCCCATTCACCTCACCCGCTCGCAACATGCAAAATATGTGTAATTGTTTGTTATAAGTTGCAGCAAAGCGACTCACAAAATGTGGCCCATTGTCTTGTGCATGATTTGTTGTTGTTCCGTCTGTCCTGCTGTCTGTCCGTCTTTCCATCTGTCTGTCTCTGTGTCTCCTTGTCTCCCTGGCTGCTTTAAGCCGCAGCGACCATCAGCATTTATTGTTTATATTTCGCATATTATGGAAAACGGCTCTGTAATTGTTGGCATCGTTGCCATCATCTTCATTTATCTTTTTCTTCTTCAACCTTAACTTCAAAGTTGAAATCGGCATCGTCATATGTGGCTATTCCTTGTGGTATCATATAATATACCCTGTTACTTATAGCCCCTTCTTTTTTGTGTGCATATCAAGGAATATAATGTGTATCTAAAAACAATAATTTATTTCATTTTTATAAATATTTCATAAATCTCTTTCTAGTAGAAAAGGCATTTCTTATAAATGTGATTGATACTTCTCGTACTCTCGAAAGTCAAAGAATTATAACAGATAAATTAATTAATTGAATTTCTTCAGCACTTCTATATCTGCATCTCTGTTTTTTGTTTGCTGAAATTGCAACACTTAATTTTAATAATCAATTTTAAAATTCATAAAATGATCAGTCCGAAAAGCATATTCGATATTTCTCAGCTGACTGACTACTGGGTATCTTATTCTGAGAGAGCACTCTCGAGAGTTGTTGCAATTTTGTAGTTGCAACTGTGCAACGTTGGCTTAATCGCTTATGTTTATTATACTCGGTACTTTATACTTTATATTACTCGTATTTCGCATAACGACATTTGCATAGCCTTTGTTCGCAAAGCCAATAAGTTTCTCCTGTTGTTGTTGTTGTTGTTGCCACAGACCTGCATAACATTTGAGCTGCTGCTGGATGGCTGTTTTCAATTTTAGAACGCGTCGCCCCAAACCTTACAACTGACTTTCATTTAAATGCGCCCCAAAATAAAGAATTATACAAAATTAAAAAACAAAAGTAAATAAATAAAAAATGAAAATAAATGTCACTCAAACGAAAAGTTGAGGGTTGTTTTGTGTGGCTTAGCTACTAGACTCAGATCGAGTTTCGGCTATATATAATCAAAACAAATATAATTTCCGAGAAAGTCAACAAATTCTCATTAATTTTTTGGTTTTGCGCGAAACGTGAGTTTTGCAACCCCGTCGAAAAAAATAATAATTGATGTGCCTCAAGGGGTGAGCAGAGAAGAGGCGCTGAGGCAAAGTATATGCTGCGTAGTTGTGTTCATTTTATTTGATTTATTTTTAATGTTTTGTCAAAGCTACTCCCCAAGTTCTCTTCCCAATCGCCCTCTCTCTCTCTCTCTCTCTGCATATACATATCTCTTACTCTCTGTCTCTCTCTTTTTCTGTGTCTGGACTGTGTTGCCCTTTTGCAAGGCGCCAACAAATCAAACAGAAAAACGCATGCAGCACCCCACACACCCAACTGCTCTGCAGAGTGGCATGTGCACACCCACACCCTAACACACACACACACACACACACACACACACAGCCCCCGCACAACAAGCATGTAGAAAATCAACTAAAAATTCGCGAATTTTTCGCTGCTGGACAACAGCAACAGCAACAACAACGTTTTATGGCAATCTGCCTCCACGTGGCACACTCCACTCATTTAAATTTTTTAACATTTTGCATATTATTTTGTTTGCAACGCAGTGGCGCAGTTGCCACCCCCTATCTCATCCTGCACCCCTCTCTCTGCTGCCTTGTTGTGTGTCAAACATGCCATTTATATGCGAGAGGCTGTTGTTGCAATGGCTTGTTACGTTGAGGCAAAGGGGCGGGGGAAGCGGGGCACGTTGAAGGATTTCAGAAAACATTTGCCAAAAAATTTTTTATCAAAGCCTTCAGCTTCAGCAGCAGCAGCAGCAGCAGCAGAAATCCTGAGCAGGAGCGACAGGACAGGACAGGACAGGCAACGCATTGTACGTGGCTGCTGTCCGGGAAATTTGAAACTCAATAGACAAAAAAAGTCGGACAAGCAATAGAAAAAGAAAATACACACATATATATACAATACACACACACACACTTATCAAATAGTAGAGTATGTGTGTGTCTATATAGTCGCTTGATTTTTACTGCACTCAGCTTGAAGCCAGCAAACTCATCCTGTTTTTTATATCCTTCCAGCGCCTGTCTGCAATTTTATTTTGTATTTTTTTTTTGTATTTTTGCCTGTCGATTTTGCCGCATGCGTCGCACTGCGTTTCACTGGTTGCTGAGCCAATAAGACTAAGCAAAAAACGCATTTAGTCCAAGGGCTGTCAATTTAGAGAAAGGGATATTTTCCTACTGTACCAAAGGCACTTGGGCTCAAACTGCCGACTGTTGGCTCAAAGAGTAAAAGCCATAGTGGCAGGCAGAGGCTTTCTGACCAAATGGTTACATTACACGATTTCGCTTTGACGGCAAAATACTTTTGTAGCAAATGCAACCAACTTATGTCAACTTGCACGCAAATGGATCGGTAATGGATCCAACTTACTTCCAAAAATATCTATATGTTTGACAAAAAAAAACCATTCATTTTTTGAACAACATTTCTGTATTTCAAAAAGATTTCTGTTCATTTTGCAGAGCTAAAAATGTGTCAAAAGACTTTTCTCTCTTCTGCTCTGCTTAGCAGAAGGCTTAACCTTGAGGGACCTTCCCTTAGCAGCAACAAAAGGAACCCACTTCAAAGTAGCCATGAAATAAGCCTTTTTTTAATGTCAAGATATTCAAAACATTCTTCCAGTTGATCTCCTACTTTTCCTTCACTCTTTCTTTTAAAAAAAATAGAATCTCGGTTCTAGTTCCATATCCGGTTTGGAAGCCAGATCATAAACCGATAGAAGACATTCTGTTTGTACTGCTTCAACTAACAGAAAACTTAACTCTCGAAAAAATAATCATGGAATGATTCTATTAAGGTATCATGATATGTATTTAAAATATGACAAACATAATTAAATTTAACCAACAACTCTGCTAACAATCGATGCCAGGTCGAAAGTCGATCTTTGCGATGCAAAATCGTTATCAAAAATAACATTTTTCAATTATAATACTTTTGAATTTCAATTTAGCACACTTGACAATATGTTGGCTGTAATTGTTATTGTTGGTGCTGCTATTGTTGTTGCTGCTGCTATTGTTGTTGCTGCTGCTATTGTTGTTGCTGTTGCATTTCCTGACTTGTTGCTGTTTGCAGTTGGGCAGCTAAATTTAAGTGTGAAATTTATTGGACTGTTTTTGTGGTTAGCCACACTTGAATGCCATTCAACGATTCAGCGATTCCAATGTTTATTTATTTAGATTTAAATTGACAACACACACACACACCACACACACACACATAACCTTACATAATAGAACTACGAAAAGATGAGCATTGGGCTAAAAGAGAGTGTTGGGGAAAGGGGGTTGGATTGGGGAATATCATCAATGTTATTTGACTTAATCAGCCGTCGACTGTGCACTAATTAATTGCTGGCTGCACAACAGTAGCAATTATTGTTGTTGCTGTTGTTGATGTTCCCATTGTGGGCAACAATTAAAGCCAAAAACGACCACAGCCACACACACGCACACACACACAGCGCACACCCAAAAAAAAGGTGCATCAGCAACAGTTTAATGACTAACTGAAAGGCAAATAAAACGTTTTCACAGCTGCAACAATAACAACTGCAACTGCAACAGCAATTGCAACAGCAGCAGCAACAACAACAACAACAACATTTTGCGCGCGTGTGATAAAGTTAGCAAATGCGTCGATTTTTGTCCATTGATGCTATAAAAGTGAAACGGGGGGCGAACAATTGGCCATTGGCAATTGGCAGTTGTCGACCCCCACCTGCAACATGCACTATTGACACGTGCAACATGCTGTTAACACCAGCAACAATCACAGCGTGAGTGTGTTTGAGTGTGTGTGAGGGTGTGTGTGGGTGTGTGTGGGTGTGGGTGTGGGTGTGTGTGGGTGCCTGCCAACACTTTCGCTTTCAAACGCATTTCGCGTGAATTGCGCAAAAAAAAATCAGCACAAAACGCAGCAGCAACAACAACGAAAAAAGCATGTGATTGCACGGAATGTGTGTGTGTGTGTGTGAGTCGAGGTGTGTGGGGTGTATGTGCGTGTGTGTGTGCTGCAGCAAAACGCACTGTTGCTTGCAATAGCAGCAGCAGCAGCAGCAACTACAGCAACAACAACAGCAACCGCATGACAGCAACACTTTTTATGCGCTTTTCTGCTTGTGTGTGTGTGCGTGTGTATTTGTGCTGTGATGTATGAACTTTTTCACACACAATTTGTGCAGCAGCAATGTCAGCAGCATACAATTGCAGCAGCAGCAGCATCAACATTGCAGTTGTGGCGAGCTGTTGCTGTTGCTGCTTTTGTTGTTGTTGCTGCTTTTGTTGTTGCTGCTTTTGTAGTGACATTTAATAGCCGCAAGCTGCTAATAGTTGTCACGTGCGGCCACGTTTTCATTCATAAAACTGCTGCCACATTGCATAGCTGCAACATGTTGCTGACGATCTCTGGCCAACAGCAGCAATAGATCTGAGCCGCTGCAAATGCGGAGACAGGTGTAAAATAAAAGATAGCTTTTGGCTAAGCACACAATACTCAAGGGCAAACAGATGGGTGTCTGGCAGCCAGCCCACCAGTAACTGCCACCAGCAACACCCAGCAGCAACAGCTCCTATATTGCTGCTGCTGACCAGTGCAGTTAGCCAACTTTTTGTGCATGGCTGCAACCATTTGGCGCCATTATGATTTCTTTTTCAATTTTCAATAAAAAATATGCCCAAAACAACAACAACAAAAGCAACAGCAGCAGCAGCAGCAGCAGCAGTAGCAGCAGCAGCAGCAGCAGCAGCAGCAGCAATAAATGTGAATTGAGTCTGGTTGGCAAACAAAAAAGATTAAATCATGTTTTATTTACTGTGCAATTGGATCCAAAGGGATTTCATAGCCATAAATCAATATTTAATAAATTCACAAATACCATAGGCAATTTTAATAGCCTAAACTATAAATGGCAATGTTGCAGCAGCAAATAAAATAAAAGCTTATCATAAATTTAATAATAGTTGTAAATCGCTTTAGCTACTTAGATTAAAATAAATATCTTTGTGAGGAATAGAAAGAGGATTTTGCTAAGAAGGCCTTCAAATTGGATAGAAATCGAAATGCAATTAAATCAGCAACAAATGAGCAAATTAAGAAAAGGTAATCAAGAATTGAAATTAATGCCAGATGAAATCAAACTCAACCAAAAAGTATGTATGAGAGAGAAGACTCTACCTTCCTATCCAACTTTATGAAGTTTACATAAATTCTGGATCAGTATTAAAACCCGACTAACTAGGTTCATTTATCTGTAAGCAAGCTGATCTCAGAGACTAGACTTTTTATCAAGATGAAATTGAATTAATTATGTTGATGCAAGATGTAATGTTAATTTCTCTATGCTAATAATTGTTTTCTAACTTGTGGATAGTTTATTATGATGATTCTGATTATGATATATGGGAAGAATCACAGACTTAAACAGAAATAGTTAAAATGCGAACCAGAGCCAGAGTCAGATGAAATTAGTTAATTTCTTGGCCAAGAGTATATTGAAAAGGCAGGTGTTAAAAATGCCTGAATGAGAACCATAACTTAATTCCCTTAAATGTTGCATAATTAAATCAAGGCAAAAGTATCCCGACAAATGCTGACACAAAAAATGTGTTGCAATTGACGGCAATTAAGTGTTGTTTTTATTGTTTTTGTTTTCTATGAGCTGTCAACAATATGTGTGGCTATTAAATATGCAGCATTATAGAGTGTATGGCATATTAACGCTGTTGCATGTGGAAAGTGTGCCACACTTGCCACACAATCAGACGAGCCCATTCCAGATGGGCCAATAAAAATCTGATCACAAAAGCCGCAAATTTGCGGTCAATTGGGTTTTGGCTGTTGCCGCAACAATCAACACAACATACCACACACACACACGCAGAGTGTTTGTGCCACAATGTTGCACATGCAACAAAAATGCATCAACGCATCGAACCACAAAAAAAAGGCCCAAAGCCAAAGCCAGCATCGAAATCGCTTCCTATTTTTTTCTTTTGCATTTTTTGTTTTTATTTGCATTTTCTCTTTTTTCTCCATTTGACCATTTTACGCTGCATTTTCGCACTTCAACGGTGGCAGGCTCCATCAGGCGAGGCGACAGGCCGTTGCATAAAAAGTGCAACAATTCAAATGACCAATTGGGCTGGGTGGGGCGGGGCGGTAGGTGGGCGTGGGAGGCGTGTCCGTTGTGCCTACTGCAAAAATTCATGCTAAAATCGGCGACGTGCGAGCGACAAAAAAACCAAAACGAAAACAAAACGAGAAGCGTGGGAAAAAAACGCAACATCAACCGCAAACAAGCGCCGCAATTGGGGGCATGGGGCACGAGGGCAGTGGAAACGGTGTTGATAGTCAAGTGCAGCGTCGATTGAAATCCCTAATAATCGCGCACTGAATGCACTTGCCCAACTCCAGCAGCAGCAGCAGCAGGGGCAGCAACAGCAACAGCAGTGGCAGCAACAACAAAAAAGGCGCCACAAATGTTTGGAAAAAATGCAAAAATGCGCAACGAAGCGCAGCCAAAAATGGACGTAATTGACAAGGGGGCAGGAGCCAGGAGGCAGCTTGCTGCTCTGGATGCGATGCAGTGCAACAGGCGAAACACCTACACATGACCTTCAGCTGGGTGTGGCGGGGGGGCGGGAGGCATTGACGGGGCAGTCAGAACACAGGCAGACCAGGCAGCACATTGATATGCAACATGCGGATAATCGCGGCCAGTGCAATCAAAGTGCAATGCCAAACGACGACGACAAAAAAGAGAGCTGCTATGTGTGTGTGTGTGTGTGTATGTGTGTGCTGCAGCATGAGGCATACGTTTTTTACATGTGCGGTGGGGGCTTGTGCTATACCCTTGCATGCGTTGATAACATTATTTGAGGCATGAATTCCAGAAAAAAATCGGGTTTTTCAATTTATATGTAATATTAAATGGGAAGTTAAACCATAATTAAAAATCGGTTCAGATTTGCCAAAGTTATAGCTACGGGAAGAGTAGACCCGGCTCCATAGAATACTTTTTTTGGGCTGGGAATTTTACAAGAGTTTCGATCCAGAATCGCGTTCTCAACTTGAAATGAAGGTTTGATCTACAGGCCAAACGATGCTCAAATCTCCCATTTTGAAAATCGTTTGAATTTTGATAAATGTTTGGCTTAGATATGTTTACAGCTATGTCCAGATGGTATTTCTTGAACTAGTAATTCTACTTCAGTTTTGAGTCAGAATCATGTTTTTAGATTTAAATGTAGGATTATTATTCTACAGATAAAACCATAATCAAATTGAGTTTTCTTTGGCTGAGAGAGGTTCTGACCGATATCCATATGTCAATTTTATAACAAGGTTTTGAACAGGAGGTTCGACTCAGATTTAGGATTAATCTAGAGATCAAACCATGACCAAAAAGCACTTCTCTTTGAAAATCGATTTAGTTTTGACAAAGGGAAGCTTAGATCCATATCCATTTAATATTTTCTTATTTCTAATATTATTCTAAAGATCCAACCATGCCCAAAACGTCCTGGCTTTGACAGGTTGAAGTTTATATCTGATGAGCAAATGATATATTTTTCCGATTCGACTCAGAATCACTTATTCTAGTAGCTGTTCTGCAAAGGGTGTGCCATATTCGACGTGTCAAAGCTGGTTGTGATAATTTTTTACTAGGCAATTGCTGCACGCAAGCAGCAGCAACACGGTTGCAGTTTACAGGTTGCAAGAGGAGTTGCAGTTTGCTGTTTGGGTTGGGTTTGCGGGGATGCGGCGCATAATTCGTGTGGGGGTCGGTGGGGCGAGGGGAGATAGGGGGGGGAGGGAAAGCTGACCTTGACGCGTGTGCCGCATGCTGAACAATCGAATCGGTGGCAGTTGCAACATCATCATCATTATCATGTGTGTGCGCAAGAGGCACTTTTTTCTTTTTTTTTCCTTTTTTGGTTTTTTTCAGTGTTTTTTTTTGTGAAGCGGGTGAAGCCCAAAATGCACTTTGCTGCCTCGCGGGGCCTGTTGCAACAAAACACCTCACGTATAGAGAAGCAACTTTTTTCGATGCCATTGACAATCAGCAACCAGGCAGCAACAACGAGCTGCAACAACTTTGGGCCTTTTGGGGGCATGCAGGCTGGCTGGTGGGAGTGGCAAGAGTGTTGCGTGCGTGGCCCATTAAACAAACGCGCCGCGTGCCCCGTCAATGGACGCGACTTTTTTTTCGATGCTGTTGTTGTTGTTGTTGTTGTCAGCTGTTGCAACGCGTCGCTGCTGGCAGCGCTGTTCGCGTCGCGACGACGTCACACATGCAACGCGCATTTTCATTCATGCGTTTGCACTGTGTGTGTGTGTGTGTGCTGGCAAATTCATTCAGTTTTTCGAATTCAGATTCGGTGCATGTGAAAAGCGGCTCATTCATTCAACTTGCAACGAACGCAATGCTGACTGCAACAACAGCAACAACCGCAAATGCCGCTTATCAGTTTTCTGATTTTTCTTCTTTTTTTGTTTGCTTTTTTTTGATGACCTGTATGCAGTGTAGTGCTTTGTGATGTTGCGTCAAAATGTAGCACACAAAATGTGGCACAAATAGGTGGGGAAAGGGCGAAGTGGCAAGAGATATTTGTTGGCGTTGAGCTAAAAATCACTTTTACATGCGAGTTGTCAATGGAAATGCAATTTTTAAGTCAACTACAAAAGAAAAAATTGATTTAGTTTACAGAACTGCTTGTCATGTGGAATAATAATAATAAGAATAAATTAAGTGCTACTTAAAGAAAGATAAACATAGATTTACATCAAATAAATAAGATTGTGTGACGTGACTGTAAGTTTTACACATCAATTAGTTGATTTGCCCGAAGAATTCAATTGAAAAATGTAGAAAAGATAAAAAAGGCATTCGAATATTTTCAATAGAGTGTTTGATTCCAGTTCCATTAAAATCATCAAACTGATTTTGACAGAATATTTCTAGTCAAGCACATTCACAATCGATCTATCCATCTCTATCAATATCCTTATCCACATCTTTATCCACATCTTTATCTATAATTATATCTATACTTATGCCTACACCCATACTTTTCCCCTACCTCCCCGCCATTTATTACGAACTCAACATCCTCATCTTTAGCCACATAAAATTATAAAATTGCTTCACCCACAATGCAATTTTTGCATAACTAAAAAATGTGACAATTTATGTGGCATAAATTAAGCCGTCAGACTCATTTCATGCATTTTAATAAATGTTGCACAGTCAAAGCTATTGTTGCATATGTTGTAATCCTTATTGCTTGTCCCCTGCTACCTGTATTTTTTGCACGGCAACAAGAAGAATGTTTGCTTGACTTCAAAGTAATTACCCCTACGGTTCTTGCCGCTCCCTCCCCTCAGCAAATGTCCTTTGCCCCTTTGCCGACTCTCCTTGTGGGATTACTTGTTTGGCTTGCTTATTATAATCGCGCTTTGTGACGACAGCGAGACAAACAACAAAAAATGCCTCCTTCACTATATCTTCAGCAATTAAAAACAATTCCTTGAAAACACACACACACACACACCCGCACACACACACACACACACACACATCTAAATCAACCCCTCTGCTTCTCCTTGAAAAGATGCCAAAAGATTTGCGCAGCTCATTCAAAGAATTTTTGTGTTGTGTTCATTTCTTGCTGCTCCTTTTTTTAATATTTTGCAGTCATTGTGAATGTTTTAATTAGTCTGCGGCTGTTTTTTATGGGTTCTTCTTTTATCACCATATTCCTTGACAACTTCAATCAGTGCATTTCCCCCCCTCCCACCTCCCCCTCTCTCCAATTGTTACCTTTGTGTTTGATTTATCCTTATAAAATATCCAAAATATTGCAGAATTATTATTGCCAACAGAAATTGGAATTTGACTGAATTTTGATGGAGTCAATTGAGCTAAGCTAAAAATGCGAAAGGATATTTTTGAGGATTCTTCAAGAATTACGGAATCTTTTACGAATCGATATATATTAATATTATTCACAATCAATCAATCAGATGTGGAATTAAAGCATTCAAATTTACTGTGGGAAGCCGAAGCGCTTACTTTAATCCATTTAGAAGGCATAGAAAGCGTATACACAGTTGTGATTAAGCATGTAACAGGCAGAAGAAAACATTTTTAAATTCATCAAGAATATATATTCCTGAACAGCATCAAAAACCGATACAATTTAAGCATTTTCATCTATGAAAAGGACGATCTCCCAGACTGGAGACTTCAAATATGGAATATAAGTTCTCGTATAATCTACGCACAGCAAATTTATTGAACTTAATCGATATAAATCGTTTATCGAGTGCACTAAGAGCCAAGATTTTAGGTATATACCTTTCTAGTTAGAAAGAAAAACCACTTATAAATGATAACAATGCAGAACTACTCAAAAATATTATTGGAAAATATGAAAGGAAATTTTGTATTCATATTTATCGCAGTGTGCAGGGTATCTACTAGTCTAGCTGTCGTGCCTATCGCAAGCTTACTTGTTTTAAATTATTCTTGAACGCTTAAAGTCATGGCTAAAGATGCAACAAGACGGGGCAGGGGCCGTGGCAGGCAACAGTAGCAGCAGCAGCAGCTGCTCACACATGCCCCCTGATGCTGGCAACTAATCCGCAACAAAACGGATATGACCCCAAGCACAACCATCCCCCCAACACCCTTGAAAGGCCAGCATCTGCAGCATTGACCACTAACAACAACAGACACACGCTGGACTCGCAACGTGCAACGTGCAACAACAAGCGACAGTTGCTGTCGATGTTGTTACAATACAACAGCTACAACAACAACAGCAGCAACAAAATCGAGGCAGGCTTTAGAAAAAAAAAAAATTAAACGCAACATAGAATTGTATTTGCCTGCGTCTGCACTTGACGGCACTTGTAGGCGTGGCGGGGAGGTGGCAAGGGCGGTGTGGGGGCAGTTGCTTAGGCGTTCATTTGTATATAAATGCGAGTGGAGACTGAACCGCCAAAGAAGCGACAATTGAAGGTGGCAAGGGCAAGGGGCATGTGGCATGCGGCATGCGGCATGTGGAATGTGGCATGGGGAGTTAGGCAATGCAATCAAATGGCGCAAAATTTACAAAAACTGCACAGACACAGACAGGACTCGCTAGAGGACACCACGCACACATGTGCAACACACACACACACACAACTTGCAACGCACGCGGAAAATCTTTGCCTCGGGGGCGCACGACATGGACACCACAACAGATACAGCGAGAGGGAGACAGAGAGAGAGAGAGAGGAGAGGCACAACGAGTACAGTTGCGTCGTCGTCTAAGCCAAAACCAGCAGCAGGCACAGCTAGCTGGCCAACAGAGCAGCTCATTCCATGCCTACCTCATGCCTCGTGCCACTTGCCTCGTGCCGCTCGCCTTTTGGCCCTTTCCTTCAGCATTTTGCGTCGCGTTTCGTTTGCTGCCGCGTTAACTGTCCATCAATGCGGGCCCACTGCCCCATGCCCCTCTATATATGTGCTTGTCTGCCTGTGCAACCCTCCCCTCCCCAACCCCCCAACCCCCTCAGGCAGCCATTCAATCCTTGCTGGAGCATCGTTAGCAGGAACTTTTCTGCCTGCATTCGAACTTCGTTTTTGGATTTATATAGAAAACTCGACGACTCCTGCTGCTGCTGCTGTTGCTGCTGCTGTTGCAGTCGTGTGTGGCAGCCACACACTCGCACACACATCTACTCAGCATTGCGTCGTCCACGTTAAGCCCTTTTTCATTGCTAGAGCGCCCTCTGCTACGACAACAACCCCCTCATCCGCCACCCCCCTACTTGCCCCCTTTTCGTTTTATTGCGCTAGGCATTTTTGCATATTTGAGGCATCATCGCTCATCGCTTTTGTGTTGCGCGTAAGCTAACTTTAGACGCGTTCCAGCCAGCGCCACACACCCACCCGCTCCCCCTCCCCCTCTCCAACCCCTACTACACTGTGGCCCCAGCTGCTTGTAAGCCGCTGCTCCCTTTGCATTCTAAGCTGCAGTCGCCATCGCCATCGCCATCGTCGCCATCGTCGTCGTTGTCGTTGTCGTTATCCTCGCTGTTGCACTCTTCTATTTGGCGTTTTAATATGCGCCATTTTTTCTCACTACCCTGCAACTGCCACACACACCCCCTTGACCACCTCTAGCCCCAACCCCCTCAGCACGAAGGCCCAGCAGATGCCGGCACAGTGGCTGATCGCCAATTTCGTAAGCAACCCCAAGAAAGAACTTCTCGTTAATTTTAGATTCTTACTTTTAATACGATTTGTTTCATATTTTTTCAATTGATAGTATATAGTATACTTGATCAGCATCGCTTGTAGAGTCGATATAGTCAATATATAGTTGTATCTATCTATCAGTCAGTCTGTCTATCTAAGCAACCAATCGATCAATCGATCAATCGATCAATCTATCTTTTTATCTCATCTATCTATATATCAAGCTCGTTATATCTATATATTTATCTATCTATCGGTCTATCTATTCATTTATCTGCCTATCTATCCATCCATCTATCAATTTATGTATCCATCTATAATTCGTATATCTCTATATATATTTCCAACTATATATAAACTTGATATATATATCCGTATGATGCAGTCATTTCTCTAGCCAAAGTCGGATGGGATTATTATAAAATACACTTGCCATGCCAAAAATCGTTGAGCTCTTAATTTGCATTATTTTACATTTTATTTCTGCTCTTAAAAATAAATAAATAAAAATAAAAATAAATAAAATATGTTCAAATACAAAATGTATAATTAATAAATATATCAAAATAGTTGCAATATTTTTGAGTGTCCACTGTACCATTTGGTCACCTTCGCACACACGCACACTCGCACACTCGCATACACGGTTTTATTTGTTTGTTTGCTTGTTCGTTCAGTCATGTGTGCCACAAACCCCGCCCCCTCCTCCATGCCTCCCTTACCACACCCCTTTTCAGAGATGATGCGTTGTCTGTTTGCCTCTTTGCCGACGTTGTCGTTTGTTCAAATGTTGTCGTCTTTCTCCCGAAACCTAACCACCCCTCTCACCACCCCATAGGCATCATCAACCCCTCAAAGGACACCCCTTCAACCCCCTTGATCAACGAGCAATTGCAGCGGCGGCTGTCGCCTTGTGTCGCATTTCGCCTTTCGTCGCTTTTTTGGGCAGCGCACACACAATCCCCCCTGCCCCTCTCCCCTACTCTATTCCCCCCTCAGCTACTCCCCACTTGACTAGTGGACAGTTGTGTCCAGTGTGACCAGATCCGCGTCATCGTTTTGCTCGTCAGCGTCGTCGTCGTCGTCAACAGTTAAATACATAAATTTTCGTATAAACGCGTTTTGAGTCTCCCCCTCTCTCCTACACACACACACACACACACACACACACACACACACAAATACACACACACACGCGCATATAGAAAACCTATTTTCATTTTTGGCGACTGCACATTTCTCTACAATTGCGTATTGCAACAACAACAACAACAACAAAAGCAGCAACAATTGTTCATCGTTGCAAGTGCAACAAAGTGCGTACTGGGTTTTTAGTGTGGCAACAAAATTTGTTGCATTTGCAACCGCGCACAGTGGTAAGAATGACAAAAACCAAAATCCTTTTACAAAATGAATAAAAGAAAAATTGCAAAAATCAATTAAAATGTTTAATATTAATTAATAAAAACAATTAAGACACGTATATAAATAATAAAAGTAACAAATTCAAAAGTATTTTATTAAAATCCCATCAATTTTGATTAGAGGCCTAAAATGATTGGATGAGCTTGTTATTTATTTAAATAAAGATTGATGGAAAAACATAGGAAAATGCAAATTCGAATGAAATCAAACAGAATTAAATGGAAAATATTATTGCAAGCAAGAAAATACTTTATAAACTAAATAAAATAAATGCAAACAAGTTTTGTGATATATGTTTTGCAAATGATGCCAAAGTCGATGGTATTTTTAGTTTCTCTATTAAATCAAAGATTCATAGTCTTCTGGTTGGATGAAGAACTCATTAGAAAATAGGATAAAATGTAGAATTTAGCTGTCAACAAACAGAAGATTAATAAATTATATAAATTTAGCAAAGTGTTCTATCCGTTGTTAAATGTTTTTGTTTAATTATGCTATAGACTTTACGACTTCTTTGTATTTATACAGTTGAGCTGTCAAATCAATTTTTTTTATTAGCTAGAATCATTAAAAAATCATTTAGTATTTAAACATATATTTAACATTTCTTGGCCAATTTTTTGATTTTTATTTTGTCATCGTAAAATAAATGCAAACAGCTGCTGCTGAAATCGTTTGCCAATTCTTCTCTAGAAAATCTATTCTCAGCTTTTCATTCGATCATTTTTATTGCACAATTAATTATCTGTCTCTGCTGCTGCTGCTTGGCTCTCCGTCTGCTTGTATTTATAATAATGTAGTCAACCGCCATTTGCCAGTCACAAAATATTTTTGTGCATAATTTATGACTGGCTGGCTGCCTGGCTAGCTGAGTCTGTCTCGCTCTCGCTGTCGCTGTTGCCTCGCAAGCGACTGTCTCGCTCTGGCGTGTGGGCAATTTTATTTTGCTAGATTTGTATTTCTTTATTTTATGCATATAATATGCCAAATAATCAACACACAACTGCAAGGCGCGCACACACACGAAACTACTCTCTCACACTCGCACACAAACACGCTGGCCAGTCTCCAATGTGGGCAGTTCCAAAAGGCAGCAGCAAACGAACGAGTGAGAAAAAAACAACAACAGTTGTAAGCAGCCGCAGCAGCAGCAGAAGCAGAAGCAACGATAACAAAAAAAAAAAACACAAAAAAAACGAAACCTCGCTCCAAACTGCAGGTGCAATGTTAGTTCCCACACCATCAGCAGCCGCCTCTCCCTTCCCTCTCTGCATTGTCTTTGCACAAGGCACTCAAAGTGCTTGCACGAAGAGCAAGCAAGCAAGCAAAGCAGCAAGGAGAGAGCGCATTTGCCATTTGACATCTCTTAAAAACAAAAGAGCGCCACAGCAAAAGATTGCGGCGAATTGGGCGCAACAGCAACTGAGAGCAGCCAGCAGCAAGCAGCAGACAAACACAAACGGAACTAATTAATGAACAATCTTTTTGCTGCTGCTGCTGCTGCCCTCAAGTTTTTTCTTATGCGATAGAGCGCGCATAAGAGTGAAGAGTGTGTGTGAATGACTAGGCATTTATTGATGATGATCTTTATGCTCTTCGTTGCTGTTAATTAGCTCAAATTTTGCTTTACTCTTTGCTTGCCTTTCCTCACACACACACACACACACACGCACACACACACAGGCGCATTACACGCACCTATTGCCTATCTATATGGGCAGCCCCACTCCCCTTCTCCCCCTTGCACAATCTACTTGCACGCACCATTTTCGGCAAATGCATTTGCCGTTACTTTTTTTTGACGGGGGGTTGCAGTCGCGTCAGCCGGTTGTCCGTGTGTGTGTGTGGCAGAGAGAGCAGCAGCGTAAACACGAAGTCGCATTTTAGCGAGCGAGCGTGCGAACTTCGTTTCGCTTCGTTTCGTCTCGTTTCGTTTGTGTTTCGTTTGCATTTGCGTTTCGTTTCGTCGTTTTGCGTTATCCGAGTAAAGGAATTTTGCCGGCATTTGAATGCTGTCGCCGTCGTCGCTGTCGCCGTCGCCGTCGCTGCTTTTGCGCTCTCCGCACTATTTTTCGCTCCTTCTTTGCCTTTTGCATTGCAATGCAAACTGCAATTTGCAAGCTGCGACCAGCGAGCGGCGAGCGGCGACGCGTCGGCAGCGCACTATTTACGACTTGCGATGGTCGCTGCCGCGACGACGACGACGGTGACGACGACGGCGACGACGACTCAGCGAATTCGCATTCGCAAACTCTCGCGGCAACTACAAGCAGCAGCAGCAGCGGCGCCTCTGCGTTTTCGTAGCCCCAATCGACGTCGTCGCCATCGCCATCGCCGCCGCCGTCGTCGTCGTCGTCGTCGTCGTCATCGTCAAGTTTGTTTTGAGTTTTTCCGTATCAAAATGTGCAAAACGTTTTCAGTCTAATTCAGACACTCGTGCTGAAAAGACTTTTGTGGCACGTTCCGTTTGCCCACAACCAAAAACAAAACAAAACAAAACACATACATTCACACACACACACATACAATCACAGACACACAGACGCTGACGGGAGTTTTGGGCCAATAAACAAACAGACTCCAATTACAACAACAACAACAACAAAAATTTATTTATGTTTGTCAATTTTGTCTAAAAATGCACGCTACGTAGTGCGAGTAACGTAACGTAACATAACGTAAGCCACACAAAAAAGTATCGTAAGCTACACACACATACACTCACACGTAGTGCGGGTAACGGGACGTAACGAAACGTAACGTAAGTCACTCGCACATATACGTATTGCGCGCAACGTAACGTACTCACACACACTCTTATGTAGTGCGCGTAACGTAACGTAATGTGACATAACGTAAAGTAATCCACATACACACTCACAAGTATACGTAGTGCATACTCCTCTCTCTCTCACACACACATACTTAAGCACGTGTAACGTTAATTTCTAATACGCAAATTTTACGGGACGCGACTTAAAATTGTAGTGTTGACACACAAACAAAGAGAGAAGAACACGCACACATGCATAAGTTAAAAGAGGAAGCAGAAGAAGAACAGCAAGAAGATCAATAGACGTTGATAACGTGTGTGCTCCCGCTATTTGCCTCTCGCTCACTCGCACACTCTCTGCTTGCGCAACAAAATGGCGTCCGCGGAAACATCGCAGCAGCAGCAGCCGCCGAGCAGCGCCAACGATCGCAGCAGCAGCAGCGGCAGCAGCGACACAACTGCCGCTGCCGAGCTGCAAACGGACAGCGGCGAAACGGAGCAGGCGCAGGCGGCGCAGCGACAGCGCAGTGGCGGCGGTGGCGGCGCTACTACGCCGACGCAGCAGGATAATAGCGATGACAAGGAGAAGAACGCAACGCCGCCAGCAACGCCACCTGGCGGTCGTTCGCCAAACACAACGCCCAGCAGCAATTCGCCGCAGCAACAACAAACGCAGCAGCAGCAGCAGCAGCAACAACAACAACAACAACAATTCTGCCTGCGCTGGAACAATTATCAATCGAATTTGACAACAATTTTCGATCAGCTGCTGCAAAACGAGTCCTTCGTCGATGTCACCTTGGCCTGCGACGGACGATCGATGAAGGCGCACAAAATGGTTTTATCGGCCTGTTCGCCGTACTTTCAGACGCTGCTCGCCGAGACGCCCTGCCAGCATCCGATTGTGATAATGCGTGACGTCAGCTGGTGCGATCTCAAGGCGATCGTTGAGTTTATGTATCGCGGCGAGATCAATGTTAGCCAGGAGCAAATTGGGCCGCTGCTGCGCATCGCTGAGCTGCTCAAGGTGCGCGGCTTGGCGGATGTCACCCAAATGGAGGAGTTAAATACGGCGGCGGCAGAGGCGGCGGCAGCGGCAGAGGCGGCGGCGTCAACAGCAGAGACAACAGAGACAGCGGCAGCGGCGACAGCGACAAATTCGCCCAAGCTACGCTGCGATTGGGATTGCGGCGAATTGCGCTTGTCGCCGCTGGAGCGAAATCGGAATGTGCGCAAGCGTCGCTGGCCATCAGCTGACGCCATTTTTAATCCGCCCGCAAGTCCGTTGAGCAGTTTGATTGCCGCCGAGCGCTTGGAGCAGGAGCAAAAGGAGCGCGAAAGGGAACGCGAACGCGATCGAGAGCGAGACAGAGATAGAGAGCGAGAGTTGAAGTCGCTGGCGCTGCCGCTGCCCCTCTCCAGCGCTGGCAGCAGCGGCAGCGCTATGCCATCGCCAGCAGCGACGCCGACACCGGCAGCAGCAGCAGCGGCGAGTCGCTGCCCACGCTCGTTGCCCAGTCCTCAACAGCAGCAGCAGCAACAACAACAGCAACAGCAGCAACACTTGCACCACCTGCAGCAACAACAACAACAACAACAGCAACATCACTCTGCAACTTCCGCATCCGGCGTTGCCGCTGCCGAGTCTCGTTTTCCTTTGGGCTCTGCTGCCGCAATGGCCGCCGCTGCTGCCATGGAGCTAAGCGTCGCTGCCGCCGCGGCATCTGCAGAGCAACGTTTGCCACTGCCGCCGCCGCCGCCGCATCATCATCATCATCATCACAGCGTCGCCGCGGCGTCGTCCTCGGCGTCACTGGCGGACGACATGGAGATCAAGCCGGGCATTGCGGAAATGATCCGCGAAGAGGAACGGGTGAGTAAAATTCGCTCTAATTAATTGACTCTTTCAATTGTCTATCGATCGTTGATCATATGTCATAGATCAGTTGCTCGCTCTTTGCTCTCTTTAATTGACTCTCTGTCATAGATATGTTGCCGCTCTTTGCTGTTCACATTTCCGCTCTCTCTTTAGCGCTGCTCATTTCTCTTATGCAAGTTTCATTCATATGCGCTCGCTCAATGCGACGCTCTCTCTTGCTATGCACCGGCAGCAGCAGCGCTCTCTCGCTCTCTGCGCGCTCTCTACTTTGTTATGATTTACGTTTGGCGCGCGCGAACTGTTCGCGATCTTCATTTTGTTTTGGCTTCGGCATTGACTTTGCCCTGCTGCTTCTGTTGCTGCTGACTACTTTATTTTGCCGTCGGCATTTCGCCGCGTGACGTCACAGAATAGGCTTGTCATCGCGACTGTTGCTCCCATGGAATGTTCCGTTAGCCTCGCCTCACCTCGCCAATGATTGACAGCATTCACGTGCTTCACGTCGTCTGCTTTCTGCTTCTCTTTGTTGTGGCTCGCAACGTGTCGCGACGTGTTTGCTGTTGCTGCTGCCGCCGCTTGGCTCGCGATCATTCGTTGTTGTAGTTGTTGCAGTTGTTGTTGTTGCTTTGGGGGGACCCCATTCAAACATTTTTTTTATTGTCGTAGGTTCCGTTCTGGATTTCTACACACACACACACACACACACACAATGGGCTATTAACAAATTCTTTGCATTGAAAAATTAACTGCGACTTTTTTCATATTTGATTGATTGATTGATTGAACATGATCATTTTTTGTTTTGGCTGGTTTGTTAATCAGTTTGAATTTCGACTAAACCGAAAAATGAACTGCAAATATTCATTTATGCTTGATTGATTGATTGAACATACATATTCATTTTGTTGCTACTTTTATTAATCAGTTGAAACTTAAATTAAGTCTGGCTATTTTCGTTGATTGATTAATAAAGTTTATATTCGTGTTAAGCATTGTTTATAAATAAAGAATTACTCAAATAGATTTAAAAGTATCGAAATAATTCCCATCAACTTTATTCATTTATTCAATATTATATTCGATAATACATTTTCGAGTATTGACATATTTTCAAAGTGAAAATATGTTTTCAGCTGTCTCCGTGTATAAATTAAATCAAAGCAGCCATCAATAAACTTAGTTTCTGTCACAGATTTACATACAATACACACAAAATATAATCACAATTAATAAGCAAGCAATCAGCTTATTTTAAGACCGAACGAACACAGAAATAACATAAGATAAATTGATAGATTAATTTAAAAACCAATAAAAAAATCATTTAAGAAATTTACATTTTAATGATTTGCATTTTAATCGGCCACTCAAGCTGGACACGAAAATAGAGAGATTAAAATGCAAATTAATTAAAGAATTATTTAAATGGAAACACTTTTGAAGAAGCTTTCTCATCACTTGGAGAATGTGCCTCAGGAGTGATCAATAATTGTTATCGGCATATTTTTAGCTAATAAAATAAGTCGAATATTTTCCTAAATATTCTCTATTCTGCATTTATCAAATTTCTGATGCCCCACAGGCCCGGCTTGGAGTGACAGTTGCCCCAAACCGGTTGCCAGCTGTCTGCTGCTGCTGCCTTGCCCCAAGTGCCTCAAGTTGCATCAACACATTAAGCGCACCGCAGAATTCGCACTTTAATAAAAGACGATTTATATTTATTTATCTAATAGACAGCGTCGTCCACGTCCACGTCCTCATCCTCGTCCTCGTCGTCATCGTCATCATCATCATCTTCATCTTCATCTTCGAGCCCCGAGTCCAGAGAACTCTTTCCAATTGAGCATTCAACATTCAACATTCAGATTCGATTTTGTTGTGTGGAATGCGATATTTGTTTGTCTGTCGCGATCTGCCACTCGACTCGAGTCGAGTCGAGTCAAGTCGAGTCGACTCCAAACCCAATCCCAATCCCAATCCACAGTTGCCACAGCTAGATATGTGCGTTTGTTCTTGTTTATTGTCGCTTGTCGAGTGCATTAATCAAATAAAAGGGACATGGCTAAGAGCACCAAGCTCCAAGCTCCAAGCACCAAGCTCGAAGCTCCAAGATCGGAGACTTGCTCTTGCTCTTGACTGGTTTTCTTCTTTTTCTTTGAGCGCATTAGCGTGCTCATCGCTGTTCGCATTTCAAATTGTTTTCTGGCTGTTGTTTGTTGCTTGTTGTTTGTTCTGCGCATTTCATATTTCTCATACACAGCTACAAATAGACAGCTCAATTATTAATATAGGATTAATCCTGCTAATATCTAACAAGACAACTTTGAAAATCCTTAAAGAAATCGTTACAGTTGATAAATAATTAATTTTGGTTTATTATTGTGTGTTTTTATGCTATCGGTAATCGATTTGTATCGATAAACACGAAATGTAGGCAGTTATTGATAGAATGAAATAAACTTGAGCTGCTTTAGTTAGACTATTAGAAATAATATACCAAATTCAAAGTATCTAGCTCTCATAGTCGCTGAGATATGGCCAGATCGACGCCGCTGCTCAGATCAAGAATATATATATATATATATACTGGCAGAAGGCATGCTTTAATCTCAATTAATCAATTATCTCGTTTTATATTTATATTAATATATTTGTTTTATTTTTATGTTTATGCATGCACTTCAAACTCCCCATTTCGCACAGTGCATACATTTACACATGTATTATTTATAAGCAACTATTTTTATTTCTATATTTATATTTACATTTATTCTGCATATTTATATTTATTGAATTAAAAGCATTCCGCGCACTTCAAGCAGCCCATTTCGCACAGTGCATACACGTTTGCTTGTTAGCATCTACCTCTCTCTCTCCCACTTGCGCTCGCACGCGCCCTCTCCCTTGCTCCCCCGCCAGCGCGCTTGTTCAATAAATATTTTGTTTTTATGCATTTTTAAATATTTTTTCAACGCTGACCGCTGGCTTTGATTTTTTTTCGGTCTGTTATTTTGGTTTTTTTTTCGGTTTTTGTTTTTATGTGCTTAGAAATTCTTTGGAAATGCATCTGCATCTTTGTTTGTTTGCATTGGTATTAGTGTGTGGTGTGTGTGTGTGTGTGTTGGCCATGTTTATGCTTTCCTGCTGTTTGCCTACCCAATTCCTCCAGCTCCCAGCTTCTGCCTGCTTTTATTGTTGTTGCTGTTGTTGCTGTTGTTGTTGGCGGTGCTCGAGGCGTTTATTTACACATTTCATTTATTATTAAAAATCGCTGCATTTCTCGCTGTGATCGCTTGCCCCCCTTCCCCTCCCGCATCCCATCCCCTCTCTGCCTGTCAGGCATTGCCATATATAAAAATCATATATTGACAGCCAGCATCCGCAGTTCGAAATGCAAAATAATCAATTTCCATACTTTTAATTCTTTACGTCCATTTATTTATAAGTTCTTTCCCTCTCCCTCTCCCTCCCTCTCCCACTCCCTCTACCTATCCCTCTCTCGTGTGCCACACATAAGCAGATAAAGGCGATAAGTGTCAGCCTTTGTCTCCATCACCAGTTACCTTATCCCCCGCTCCCCGTTTCCCTCCTCTCTCTCTCTCCCTCCACCGCTGCCTTTTGATGATCTTTCGCAGCCGCTTCGGTTTCTGGTGATTAATTGCACTTTTTATGATATTCTCTCATTTTTCTCTCTTTTGTTAGTTTCGTTTTTTTCTTTCGCTTTTCTTTTTTGGTTTCTTATTCTTGTTATTTTTTCATATTTTATTGCGGCTGCATTTTATTTGTGTGCATCATTAGAGTAAATATTTTATTTTTATTATTCTCCACATTTTTCCATCTCTCTCAGTTCACTGAACTTGTGGCAGAGATCGCTCAGCAACTGTTGCAGCAGTTGGCGGAGACGCAGGGTGGCGGGCAGGGGTTGGAGGTGTAGGTGATGAGGGTTAATTAAATTTTAATTGATTTATGTTGAAAAAAAACGCGAAGAAAAACATAAATATTAATGCTGGGCCACAGATATGCTCAAGAGGCAGCTGTTTATTTATTGAAAGTGCAGCGTCATTGAGGTAACGCATCTAAAAAGATCTAAAAAATCGGCTTAACTGATTAAGTATAAAAAACATTTCATAAACTGACAGAAGAAGAAAGAGTCTATGAAGCAAGATGGAAACATGAAGTTGGACAATTTATTGATATAATATTCGTCAAAGTGTTCAAATTGGGATACAAAAATCGATAAACGGAAATTCATAAAAAGAAATTATGCAACAATTTTGAAAATAAAGTCATTAAATTAGGTTGATATCATATGATACTATATCAAGTATATCTATACAGATATTTTTAGCTGTAGCCCGTTTCTCAATCTTAGATATAACATTCGAAAACTTTGCACTGCTTCCAAACTACTTCTCAGATAATTAAGCCAATTGCTTGACCACTTCTCAGCTCGGTTGCAAGCGTAAAAAGTTCTTCAATCAGGGTTAACAATTTATTGCCGGTTCAAAAGTAATTCGGAAATAGCCAGCATATTTTTAATTGCTGCTCATTAAAAAGAAGAGGAAGCAGCACATTTAATTCCCAAGCAGTGAGTGGCAAACAAAAAATATACAAAAAGTAAGAGAGGAGGTTGGCTGCTCAATTTCGCTCATGTGGCACATCCCCAAAGCCTCACGCATATCCACCCTGGATATCGAGACTCGAGACCCGAACATCGAGCCTAAAACATATAATAATAAGCGAGTGTCGCTTACAAAAAAGTTGTGTAGACAAATTACCTCAGCTGGATACATTGAGATACAAGCGGCAAGATACACAATGCAAAAACACTGAAAAAAGGCACAAGAAGAAGAGACAAACGTGCCACATTCAAGCCACTTCAACAGCAACAACAACAACAAAAAAAAGGTGAAGAAAAAAAACGGCAGCAATCAAAAGCAGCAGCAGCAGCAGCAGCAGCGGCAGAGGCAGCAACCAGAGAACAAAATGTGTGGCATGCATAAAAATTGAAAAAGATGCAACTCAAAATGTAAGAAAAAAAAAACAACAACAAGTTGAAGGAATCTCGCACGGTGCATTTGAATTTGTAGCTGTGCGTGTGTGTGTGTGTGTGCGTGTGTGTGTGCAGCTGTATCTGTGTAGGTGCGCAAAGGAAGCCAACAAGCCACTTAACCCAATCGACAAAAGTCATTACACTCGTCACTCTCTGCTGCCTGCCCCCCTCCCCCGCCCCGCTCATCCTACACCTCCTGCTCTTCTTCTCTTCTCCTTCTCCTTCTTCTGCTGCGCAGCTTCTTTCCTTTTTTTTTTTTTTTTTTTTGGTTTTTTTTTTGTTTGCTCGACGCTTCCGCTGTGCGTCAGCAGCGACCGCGACGCTGACTGCAACTGATCTTTGCTGACTAAATTGGCCTCAAGTGGCAGCAAAGACCTCGAGACTTTGTTTCTCCCTCTCTCTTTCTGTCCCTCTGTCTGTCTATGAGTCTGCCTGTGTGTGTGTGTGTGTGTGTATTGAATAAAATATAATAAATAATACAATTTATTACAAGCGCAGCGTGTGTTTTTTTTTTCATCTCTGCTGCTGCTGCTGCTTCTCCTTTATATCTAACTAATATATCTATAGCTGAGTATCTGTGTATCTGAGTATCTGTGTATCTTTGTATCTGCTTGCATCTGCTGGCTGGCGGGCTGACTGTGCGCTATTGTATACAAGCGTGTTGCTCTTGCTGCACATTGCCGCTTAATGAAAAATAAATAAATAAAATAAAAACCAAAAGCAATACACACACACAACAAGCAGCCGAAGGAGCAGCCAAAGAAGAAGCAGAAGAAGAAGCAGGCAGCGGGGCAAATAAAAATAAGAGCAAAAATATAAATTGTATAATCCGCTTTGATGTATCGCCTTCTGTTTTATATTATTCAGGCATATTTTATTCCATACCCTAACAGCGACACGGGTATAATTAATTTGTGAGCCAGGCGATTACTCCTCGACCGAGATAATTGTGGAGCCATAAATGTATTTATACATATATCTCCATCCATCTATTATTGTACATATGTATGTGTGCATATATTTATGTGTGCACAGCTGCGGTTGCACATATGTTTTGTATAATGTTGGAACAACTAGTTCAAGCATAGTTAAACATGATAAACAATTTGTTAAGTTAAGAATATACAAAATGAGAAGGTTCGATTAATACTGCAACATTTTTATAAATTAATTTATGTCTCTTTTCTGAGAAGATGCAGCAGAGTTGATGGATATTCCACTCAAATCATGTCCAGTTATTGACTATAATTCATTTTCAATTTTCATTCTGACAAACTAATCAAATATAAAAATATATATTTATTAATGTATAGTCATTATTTCTTCCTTATTCCAAGTTTAAGCACGAAACTACTTCAAGATCGTTCCTGAAACACAACCTAAGCTAAACTAATACTTTAAATTGCTAAGTTCCGATTGACATTGGGATTAAATTTCTTTGCCTTATTGGATGGGCTAATAATGTTAATGCTGATTCCGAATATCAATCGGCAAAGTTGCGTTTCCGTTTCTGGCTTCATTTGATTCATTTCATAAATACCAAACTTGATAAGTTGCTTTCATTCAGTTATTCGAAACTGTGGCAACTCTGTACAATTATGAGCCTAGCAGGGGTATTCCAAATTCGGCTTGCCAACATTGGCAGCTCCTGCCTTGTTTATATTCAAAAGCCACACATGAATGGAAGGAGGCGCCTCCCAACACGAATTTCAAGTAATTTTACATTTTACGCCTTTTAGCTGAGGTACACATACAGATACAGAGCAGCAGCAGCGGCAGCAGCAGCAGCGGCAGCGGCAGCGGCAGCTGCAGATACATTAATTTAGTTTCCATTTCTATAAACATTTAATTTAAAAGGAAAATCCCATAAAAAAATAGGTTGTGTTTATATTTGTACAACAAAAAAGAGAAGAAGAAGAAGATGAAAAAACTTGGAATATTTGCGCAATTTAAATTTGATGGCTAAGCTAAATAAATGTTGTACATAATGTGTCTATCTATATGTATGTGTGTATGTATGTGTGTGTGTAAGTAGGTAAAGTTGCAGCAGCTGCAAACGGCAAGTGGCAAGTAAATACAGATTGATTAATCTATAGAAATACATTTGTATCTGTTACCTCTTGTTGTTGCCAGTTGTTGTTGCCAGTTGCTGTTGCTGTTGTTGTTTTTGCCTCTTCTGTATATTCTAATCGGATTTAGTTGGTTCGGGCTTCATTTATTTTATTTATTTTTATGCTTGTAATGCGGCATAAATAATTTATGCAGATAAATAACCCAAAACCAAAAAATACAAAAATAAAGCACCAAGGGGCGCCCCACAGTTACAAGAGTCGACACCGACTCCAACTCCAACTCTGACTCTGACTCTGACTGCCGTGGGTGAGGGGAAGGGAAGGGCAGGGAGGGAGAGAGAGACCCAAGCAAAGCCATCATAAAGCAAAGGCAGTCAACTGACAAGGGGCAAAGGGGGCAGCAACCAGGCGGGGGGAAAAGAGGCTTGAAAATCAGAAGGGTTGGGCGTCATACGTCTGTCTGCCGCCTTGTTGTAAGTTTGTCTGCGCTCTCAAATGTATGTATATCCTTCTAAAAATATTTATTTATTTATTTCTCGACCCACACACACACACACACACGCACACACAGAGAGACAGAGAGAGAGAGAGAGAGAGACACAAGCAGGCATTTATTTGTAACTTTGTATAAATTTATTATATTGCATTAGTTGTAAGTCAGCCTCCAACGCAGCCTCCTGCCAAGAATTCTCTGGCTTGTCTTGGGATTGTTGTTGTTGCCTGTCTTTTTCGGTGAGCGTGGGCAGGGGGTAGCCACAGCCACAGCAAACAGTCGCAGTTGCACACACACAAACACACGCACGGCTACAGGCTGAGACTGTGGAGCAGGCAAAAAAGGTGCGTAAAGAAAATAGCTTATTATAAATTACGGTACACAAATATAACAAAATTGAAAACTCCACAAAAAGAAAATACCTCAACATTTTGGGAAACTTAAGTTACTTTCGAGGCCCAAAATAGATATTCGGGTTGCCAGCAAAATGATTTCATTTATTACTCAAATTTAGCAACACGATTTGATTTCCAGCTCAAATTGTAGCCACAAAAAATGACAATCGGTTGCAACTACTTTTGGCTATTGTCAAAACTAAGCCGATAAATAAGAAATAAACTTTTTATGTCAGAAAACTCTTGACTCCGAGAAAAACTCTAAAACCCAATTGGTCTTCCTATTGTCTACCCATTTGAGGTCGGATATGTATCTTTAGATTGCCTAAAAGATATAGATATAGATATAGATATAGATATAGATATAGATATAGATATAGATATAGATATAGATATAGATATAAGATATAGATATAGATATAGATATAGATATAGATATAGATATAGATACAGATATAGATATAGATATAGATATAGATATAGATATAGATATAGATATAGATATAGATATAGATATAGATATAGATATAGATATAGATATAGATATAGATATAGATATAGATATAGATATAGATATAGATATAGATATAGATATAGATATAGATATAGATATAGATATAGATATAGATATAGATATAGATATAGATATAGATATAGATATAGATATAGATATAGATATAGATATAGATATAGATATAGATATAGATATAGATATAGATATAGATATAGATATAGATATAGATATAGATATAGATATAGATATAGATATAGATATAGATATAGATATAGATATAGATATAGATATAGATATAGATATAGATATAGATATAGATATAGATATAGATATAGATATAGATATAGATATAGATATAGATATAGATATAGATATAGATATAGATATAGATATAGATATAGATATAGATATAGATATAGATATAGATATAGATATAGATATAGATATAGATATAGATATAGATATAGATATAGATATAGATATAGATATAGATATAGATATAGATATAGATATAGATATAGCTAATCCAGAATATATATATTTTATGGGTTTGTGGACGCCTTCTTCTGTCTGGTACATACTATTTCCCCTCTAATTGATTCAGTGGGTATCAATAATATCTGGCACGTTGTTCCACGGCAGACTTTTAGTTAATGCCTGCCTTCGATTGGCATCAGCTTGCAGTTTGCAGCTTGCAGTTTGCATTTGAAATGCGTTTAAATCGTTGGCAGTCTGAGCAAGCAGGGGCAGCAACAAAAGCGAGAAAAAAGATGTGCACAGGGAGTAAATCTGAGAAGACATTAAAAGGCAGGTTCGCGATGCAACAGTGCAACAAACTAAAGACAAATATTTACAATGAGCAGCCGATTAATCACACACACGCACAACAAGCCAGGCGGAGGGAGCGGGGTGGCGGGGGGGGCAGAGAGTATTAAATAAATAAATTAATGGCAGAGCTATGGCAAGTAACGAGGACAGCGACAACAGCACATAAAAAACAACAACAGAAAAACATATATGTGTGTGTGTGTGTGTGTGTATCTTTAAGATGCAAGTTTTGAGTTGGCTTTTGTCTTTGTGCATTGGCTTTGTGACTGCGCCTGCAAAACAAATATCGACAAAAATAAATTAATTAAAAATGCAGGCGAGCAAATCACAGAAAGACAGACAAAGGCGCACCAGGAGGGGCAAAAGGGGGGCAGAGTGGGAGTTAAGCGAATGATGTAAGTCTTTTATACACTGCAAAAAAGGGATAAAAACGGTGTGATGAAGTTGAAGGAAGAAAGCAGCCGTGATCCCATCAGTTATAAAGTCAAAAGACGAGTCGATTTGGCCAAATCTGTCTGTCTGTATTGTATTATAAGAGCTAGAGACTATATAGGATAGCTTATTCAATACACGCATAATATATATATTTAGTTCATTTGTCGATTTTATCGATACTTTAACCTTAACTTTGGAATTATAGCTATACATCAATATCCGATTGAAAGACGCAGTTTTTAAGATAGATCTTTCTAATCAAGAATATTCATAATCTGTACAAATTTCATAATATTTAGTAAATGGATTAAGGCTTATGATAGCTGAAGACTTGGGCTCAGAGTATGCCCCAGTCGAGCTCTCTCGACTCGTGCATTCTGGTTTTATAATGAACTCTTGCGAATTTAGTGTCAGCTGAGTCAGTGCAACAGCAATTTTTGTTTATTTACATTACAAATGCTGACACTGTATTAATTGTTATTGATTTGGAGGGTACACACACACACACACACACTCGCACACACACACACACACACACTGGTTGATAACCATCAGAAATCGATCAAAGCTGCTTGCGAAATAACATTTTTCTTGATTTATTATTGTCGATAAGATTGCATTCGAACGATTGGCGTAATCTAGGCACACAAATTAATGTTATATAAGAAAAAACTTAGCATAAAGCTAACTTGAAATTAGCCAATAATTGATTGGCACATTGAGATATGGGTTAGCCCTGCTTATCGCGACCCAAAAATAAAATTCAAAACTATTCCGTAAATCTAGCCGATTAGAAATGCAGTGCTGGAAGGTACGGAGAGGCACAGCAGAAGATACTCGACTCGGTTTATAGTTCACAGTTGTGTGCTCATTTTGTTATCTTTATCATCATCCTTAAACGTCTGTTGTCGCAAGCTTTGGGCTATTGTCTGTGTGTGTATGTGTGTGTTGTTCTTGTTGTTGCTGTTGTCTGTGTCGAGCCATAACCTGCCGCAACATTGAACAAAACGCGTGTGGCAACAAGCAGCATAAAGAAAAAAAATACAGCAAACAAAAATATCAAATGGCGCACTTTGTATACCCTTTAAAATGATGCAAATACAGAAAACAGAAAATAGAATAGTAGAAATCAGGAATATGAGAAATTTATTCACTTTAAATGGATACCATCCATAAAGATATTTCATTGAGTTGTATTAGTGAGCAGCAGACTATAGATAGCAAGATATAGATATGAAGATATAGAAAAATATATAACTACAACTAATTAGAATGCTGTAGTCGAGAGAGCTTAAGCAGGATTAGTTTTAGTCCATATACAGAAAATTGGGGAATTATATAAATAAATGATCAAGCTTACCAAAAGTAACCGATTGAAATACAGAACTTGAAACCGAAATCTAAAACAAAATTCAGAATTTTTTTAAGAAAAAGTAACCAAAACTGATTTTAATATTATTAACCAAAATATGGTAACATAAACTCTAAGGGAAGCCTTAAACTTTACACACTCGAAACGTAACCTAAGCAACTATTTTTTATATAAATAAATATATTTATAATATATATATATATATATATATATATAGCTCAACGCATAGCTGATGTAGCCCAAAAAGGCAGTTAATGAACCAGCGAAAAACGGCAACAACAAAAATGCTCTCAATGATGTCGACTTTGACTTTGATGCGTTGCCTGCACGCCTTGCCAAATGGACAGACAGGCCCCAAAGCGAGAGAGATAGCGAGAGGGAGAGAGAGAGAGGGAGAGAAGGAGAGAGTGAGAGTGAGAAAGATGCAAATGATGGAAGGGGAGGTGTGCAAATCTCACGCTCCACTAGCAGCGCCTGGTGCTGATGGTGGGCGGTGCATGGAGTGGGGCGGGTTGGGGCAGTTTGGGGCAGTCTGCGTGTTAAGAACAAATCGTTCTTTCCAATTGCTTTGATTTGATTTGTTTTGCTTTGCTTTGCCTTGCCTTGCTTTGCTCGACTTGCTACTCGCTGCCTTCGTTCAATTCAATTAGATACATTTTGTATCTTATGACATAAATTTTCACACCTTTAATTGTGGCGAGTTGTTGTGCGCTCATCAAAGGCAGCAGCAGCGGCAGCAGCAGCTGTAGCTGTAGCTGTTGCTGTAAGATACAACGTTTATGCTGCAAGCATTGTGCAATAAAAATAAATACTTCTTTTTCGAATTTTATAACATTTAACATTGTGCGCACACAGCGCATTTCTCTTCTCTTCTTATTTATGAGGCGGGCACAAAGCAAAGAAGAATGGTTGTGTGTGTGCGTGTGTGTGTGTGTGTGTGTGTGTGCGTTGATCTCCCTCAGCGTCTCCCGCTTTGCGTGTGTGCGTGTGCGTGTGTGTGTGTACCTACGTTTAAATTTTTTATGAGTTCGTAATAAAGTTTCAACATTTTTCATCATTAAAATAAAATATAAAGCCGAAATTATATTTTATCGTCTTTGCATCATTCTTTTTCCTTAAATACATGGCACACACACACACACACACACACACACAGAGACACACACACTCACAGACACACTCGCGCTTGGCAGATACAAAGATACAGATACAAAGTTGAAGTTATGTGCAGCGGCAGTCGCAGTCGCAGCAATAATAATGAATATATATGGAGAAAGACAAGAAACCGCACTTTAAACGAAAGACGGGGCTACTCTTGCCCAACAACAACAACAACAACAGGGGGGGTGGGGGCAACAAAAAATAATAATAAATAAAATAACACAACGGAATAAAATAAAAAACTCAAGAAGATGAAGCAGTAAAGGCAGCAGCAGCAGCAGCAGCAGCGAAAAGAAATATTCTTTAATTTAGACCGGGCCCCGCAGCTGGGGAGAAGGAGGCGAGTCAACAGAAAAGAAAAAAAAAGAAAAAAATAAAAATAAATAAAAATAAAAAGCTACAACAACAACAACAACAACAAAAAAGGGAAAACGAAAAACGTAATATAAAATAAATATTTCGAGAACCCCCCGACACAACTTTGTTGCCGCTGTTGTAGTAATTTATAATATTCCTTAACGATGTGCAAAGGGCAAAAACTGCGCACACGTTGCACAGTGGAGCCGATTAGCAAAACTAGCAGCAAAGTCCATCAGCAGACGAATCTATATCTATATTAGCCCCCATAAGTGCACATACAATGTCAGCAAGTCATAAGATATACACATATATACATATATATCTATATACATAGTTGCAGCTATAGAAGTGTAAAAAGATAGCCAACGATAAGTGCAACTAGATATGGGAGCAGATATAAGACTTTAATTTGTGTTCAAATATTGAATAAGATATAGATGTGAAGATAAGCGATATATATATATATATATATATATATATAAATTTATAGAACAAAATACAAAGAAAGCAAGAAAGAATGCTCGACGAGCAGATATCCTGCAGTGAAGTCTTTGCCTAAAGTTCAAAAGTCTTCAACAGAAAAATCAACATAATTATATAATATATATATATATATATATATATATGTGTACATATATACTTCCTTCTTTGTACAACATTTGCTTGCTTAACTTGAATAAACCCTTTTACCCCTTTTGCAAATGGTGTAGGGTATACAAATACCTACGTCAAACAAAATGTATGCATAGATATTCCAGCCTCAATACATATAGTGTGGAAATGAATGCACCTGTAGCTAAATGTTAATTTAATTATACTTATGCAACTTTGTTAAGTATCTAATCTATTAGTCTTCATTTAGTCTGAGGTGCTGACTGATCAAATGATTAACTTAATGCGCGTTGACTTTCAAATTGCCCGTTTATATTTGTGATCGCTGCTGCGACAGCAACTGCGATCTAGTCCAGAACTCATTTCCACTGTGAATCTTAATTCATTTTTATTATACTTTTTATTCTTATTTTTATTATTTATTATTACTTTTTTCTCTGTTTTTTGTTTTTCTGTTGCGTATTTATATTTATTTTTTTTGTTATTTTTACACGCGCAGCTGTTAAGGAAATGATTTTCGAAAATTGAAGTTTATGACGATGAATGGAAGAATTCTTTTTATTTACTCGTGTGTGTGTGTGTGTGTGTGTGTGTGTGTGTGTGCGAGTATGTGTGTGTGTGTGTGTTAACATGCAATCATTTATATTAATATTGTAAACAATAATTTTTAAAGCTGTAAACTTAAGTTCTGTGGCGAAGCGCATTGAACTTTGCCCATGTATTGTATACGCACACTCACACACACACACACGAGCACACATACACTTACCCAAACACACACTCACACACACACACACACACACTTAAGTATCTTAACACGTATTTACTTGTAGGTTGCTAGCTTTGAGTTTAATTTGGCTTAATTGCGTGCAAGTCGCTGCCTCTGCCGCTGCCTCAGCCTCAGTCGCTGTTGGTGCCTTAGCCTCGTATCTCATTATCAGGCAGCGTCGGCGTCAGCGTCGGCGACGCCGTCGACGTCGTGCGATTAATCAAATCAAACGAAATCAAATCAAAGGCGATTTAGCTGCACACACAGAGGAGACCGCCATATGAAGTGCTCCACGCCGCTTGTATCTGAAGTATCTGTAAGTCAGAGGCAGAGGCAGGGCCAGACCCAGGGCCAGTGATAGGTTGGTTTGCAGAGAGTGATGGGCAGGGGAGGGGAGGGGAGGGGAGTGGAGCATGCAGTGCACCGCTGCGAAGCTATGACAAAGCATTTTTAAGCCATTTGATTGACTGACGTTAAAATATTCACGTGCAGCGATTTTAATCGCTAGCAAAAAGCGGGGCGCAGTGCATTTTTTTCCACATACCCTGTAAGCATGGGGTATATTAAGGTCTCGCTTGTGCGGCTTTTAAGACTATATATATATGTATATCTATTTATATATATTAGTTTCCAGTTGCGTTTTTGAGTTTCAATTGGTTAGATTCGGTTAACTGAAGATAGCACAAATATAATATTACGAAATATATGTTTTAATATTTAAATATTTCAAAATAAATATTTTACTTTATATATGCAATTTGAAAGGGTATTTAAAAAGTGAGTATGCCTCTCAACAATAGCATTTTTTGCTTGATTTTATTTTTTTCATTTGTGCTGCTCTCAAAATCGCTATGCAAAAAAAAGAAGAAAAGAAGAAATAATTATTATTAAAAACATATGAGTGTGCGTGTGTAAATGTGTGTGTGTGTGGTGTGTGAGTGTGTGTAAGTGTATCTATGAGTGTGAGTTTAACATAAAAACGAAGAGGAAGAAAATATAAATGAGTGCAGATGCAGGCGCAACAACGTTGTCGTTGTCGTTGTCAAAGTTGTTGTTGTTATTATTGTTGTTGTTGTTGCCTTCGGCTGCATTTCTTCAAGCTGTTGTTGTTGTTGTTGTTGTTGTCAGTTGCCTTGGGGGTTTGGTGCTGTGCTCTGTATTGGGGATTAATGAATTTGATATAATGACATTTTAGATTGCATCTGCATAACATTTAATTGTGTTTGCTTGTCAGACGACAGCAGCGGGGCACATTTTGGATTTCGTATTTCGCATTTTCCCCATTCCCCCCCCCACACCTATTTTCCCCATTTTCGCTGCAAACGCATTTTGTGCCTTGTCATTTAGAAAAATGAACATTTTCCATGCGCACTTCACAAATCGTATCAAATCGCACTGATGGGCGAGGTGTGGAGGGGATGGAGGGGGGCGTGGTCGCTTGTCCAAGGCGCTGTTTATCGATTTTGTTGTGTGTTTGGCGCCTAAAAATTGCATTTCTTTTTTTTTGTTCATTTGCAATTTTCATATGCAAAACGTTTAAAAATGGGTTAACAACTCGGAAGAACTAAACGTTTATTCTCGCTACCTTTTTCTCCGAGTGTATAATGCCCTGTCTTCGGTCCAATTAAAAAACTTTGAGCGCATTGCACATTGTGTGTTATGTGTGTGTGCGAGTGTGTGGTTGCCTAATTTGCCAATTAACTTAATGGGCATTTATTATTTAGCAATAAAATATGCAAAGCAATTGCTGAAATGTGGCACAGTCGCAACGGAGCAACTGAAACTGAAACAGAAACAGAAACAGAACTCGACTAACTGTTGTACGTTCGTACAAGTATTATCCGCAAAAGCAACAAAACATACGCAATACACTAACAACAACAACAACAACAACAGCAATAACAGCAACAACAGCAGCGACAACCACCTGGCATAATAACTTGTGCAAAATGACAGCCAACAAACTGCTGCAAGAACAATGCAGCGTCGCGCCACAACGCACCTAAAATGCTCTTCAGTGCAACAAAGTTGCATAGTGAGGAAAAGTAAGAAAAAATCATAATAAAGCTTGAAAGAATCGTTTCACAACTCCACAAGTGACTGGATGGACGCTGTTAATCTCTCCCTGAAGACGAGTCGGTATTCGAAATTATATATATATATCGATATTTAAATATTCAAAATTGCTCAAACTGGAGCCAGCAGAAAATGTATTTAAATTTAAAGAAAAAGTGTTTACAGAATCTTCACAAGTTTAAGTAAAAATCTTCACAAGCTTGGCAAAAACCAAGATTCTCAAATCGCAATCAGAGCCAGCGTTGCCTGTTATAAGAAATGCTTAATATAAACTTAAACTTTATTGGTTTAAGCATTAACTCAAACTCTCCCAAGTTGAATTTTGTGTAACTCGGAATAAATTTGGCTGGATATAGCTTAGACTATAATTGTATATCTTAGGTAGTGCTGAAATCAATAAGGACTTATTAAAATGGAATACTCTAGGAGGGGTTTGCGCAATATCTGACAACTTCAATTACCATTTGGCAAGTGAAATATGATTTGTGGCTACTTCCCCCAGGATGTCGAATCGATCATCTTAGCCAGTCAACTCTTTTGGCGGACATTAAACAATAAAGACAAAAGCTGCAGCGACAACGACGACTTTGAGAGTTTCGAGTTTTGTTTCGAGTTTGCAGCGCGATGCCGCGGACAAAACATAATTTACTTTCGGCTGCATAAACAATGCAATAAAATAAAAGAACCGATGCGAAAGGCAGGCCACAGATAGACACAGAAAGAGGGAGAAAGGGAGTGGGAGAGGGAGAGGGAGAGAGCGAGAGAGAGGGACAGCAAATAAAATATATGGCATTGGAATAAAATATTTGTAACAAAAATAACGCGCGGCAGCAGACTCGCAGCAAACTTGGCCAAGACAGACGGCAATCTTGCCTCCACTCTCCCTCCCCCCCCTCGTCTTGGCCTTTTGCGGCCAGGCGGCGTTAGAGTTGAAATCGAATACGAATCGAGTGGAGTCGAATCGAGTCGGGCTGGTTGACTTGGCTCACACAAATTGGCAAGACAGACGAAGGCAAAGGCAGAGGCGGCATCCAGTACTCAGTTATTAGGCGCAATCAAAATGAGAAGGAATTCAGAAATTATTATCCATACGCCAAGCAAAGGCAGCCAGTCAATTCAAGGTGCAGGACACGACGCCAATATTGTTGTTGCTGTTGTTGCTGTTGTTGTTGTTGCTGCTCTTGTTGTTGCTGTTGCTGTTGTTGGCTGGCAATTTTCGATGCCGTACGATTTGTTTTGCGAATACAACTTTTTACAAATGTATCTGTATCTGCAGCCACATACAACTGAAGCTGCACACACAGCGAGAGAAGAAGCCAAATTGCAAAGCTTGAAGAATGATAAAACCACAAACCAGAGAGTTAACCTCTAATTAAGATTTATACAGTCTTAAGTTAAGAATATGTGTCGAGAGCAATCGACGGAGATTCATTGAAGATATTCTTCCCAGTTTTCAAGATTTGTATATTTTTGATTACGATCAGAAATCGATTTGAATCGAAATGCATAAAATAAAATAAATTTGATTTGCGCATGATTGAAATACATTATTTCAAGATTTTTATTGGCCTGTTTTTATACGATTTGTGCCTCAACCGATTTGTTCTTTATTTTTAGCATCATTTTTGCTCAGTGTAGCTGCTGCTGCTTTGTGTTTGTTGCTGTGAGCCGCAAAAGTTTTGACTAGAAACGCGGCTACCTTTTTCTCTGCTGGCCAAATACAAACAAAATACGTGGGCCAATAAATTTTGTGGCTGCTGCTGCTGCTGTTGCTGCTGCTGCTGCTGCTGCTCTTCTTCTCTCTTCTCGCTTCTGGCTTCTCGCTTCGTTCCATTTTTAATATTTTATAAGTTATTACTTTTGCGCAATTGCTTGTTATTTTAAATATGTATTTTTGGTTCTTCGTTCCGCATTTTTATTGCATTTAGTTTTTGGAGGGGCTAAGGGGGCTGAGGGGCTGGGGTGGGGGGGGTTGGATAGAATTTTTATTTATGCGCTTATCAAATAAATTACGCATACGCTGAACGTGCGCACTTTTTCCCTTTTTTTTTGGGAACTTTGTACTCTACAAATAAGTAGGAGCTGGGCAGAATGGGTTGGGGGTGCAGGGGGTGTGTGTGTGTGTGTGCTTGTGTGTGTAATGCCTGAAATAGTTTGCGCATAATTTTCAAGCGCATTAAATTTTATATGCGATTTTTTACGACTTACTTATACTTATATTTTATTTATTATGTTTTTGCAATGGGAAAAATTGAGAACGCCAGAAAATGCAATGAAAAATTATGAGCTCAATTTATGGCAGGCGCCATTTTACCAAGGAAATAACAAAGCAATTCATACCATACATGAAGACACTCTAGTGCTTCAAATTTATTCGAAAAGCAGCCAAGATAAAACAACAAATAACAACCACAAGGTTAACAATAACTACTGAAGCATTTAGCTTTGAATATGCCACATTTTGACATAGTTCAAACAAGTCGATCATGTCGCTTTTCCCCTCACAACTTTGACAACATTGACAACAGCAGTGAAAATTTTCCATCGGAAGACAAAAACAGAACTTAACTAAATAAAGTTAGTAACGGCTTGGCCTGAGCTCGAATAAATATACTTAAATACAAATAAAATGTGTTAAAACAAAGTAAAAATGCTGCTGAAGAAGTGCCTGTGATCGGCTGGCAGATACCCTAAGTAGCACCTGTGATCTTGGAAAAACGAATGCCTTGGAAAATATTTTAACTTTCGCGTAGATTTTCGATTTATTTGGTGAATTATTGTCATATATGGATATATAAGAATCTACACACATTATTTGATATCCCTTGAACTTATAAGTCTTGGCCTTTTGAAGCTCTTTTACGATTACAGGGTATGAGAAGTTAAGACGACTTAAAGTCGCATTTTGTATTAGCATCTTAGCCATTACACAACTCGAACTCCTTTTCTTTTCCATATTGTGGTCACAGGGTATTCAAAGTCGAGTAAGTGTCTCTTCCGCTCTCCCTCTCTCTCGCTCTCTCTCTCTCTCACTCTTAAGTTAGTCTTAAGCAAGTGTCTGTGCATTGTCTTGGCTGCCGGAGACTTTGGGGCTGTGTAAATATTTGTGACTTGAAGCATTTAAAACTTTAAAATTATTATTTAAATAGAGTGAAATGTAAATATTGATGTAAGTGCAGAGGAGGTGGAGCTGGGGGCGGAGTAGGAGGTGGAGTTGGGGGCGGAGTAGAGGAAGTCAATGTCGATGGTCTGGCCATGTAACGGTAACACTTATAGTATATATATATGTATATATATGTATATATATGTATATGTATGGAGTGGAGTTGTCTCGCACACGTTCGACCCATTAATAAAACGACAAAAGTTACGAATTTCAAATTATTATTATAACAATAACATTATTGACGTTGTTATTATTATAATGGCCCGAACTCGACTTGGTTTCGGTTCGGTTTTGGCTTTATTTTGGTTTGGGTTTTGGGTTGGTTTTCGTTTTCGATTTGGTTTTGGCTTTTAGCTGTCGCACAGGGGCAAGTCGTAAAGGCAAAAGCAAATACAATATGAATTTGTTTGCTATCTCCCCCCCACTCCCCTTTTGTATCTGTATCTGTATCTGTGTTTAGCAATCCAATACAAGTCTGTAGATAATAATTATTTATATTTATAACTAAATGCATAAAGTTTTATTGCTCAGTTCGCCAGCGACAAAGTCGTCAACAAAACTGCGCATAAAAACAAATTACGATACATTCGCATTCTCATTTCCCATATCTACTTAAACACACACACACACACATCTATACAATGGCAATAAACAGTTGGCCTAATATTTATTTAGATATATATATATATAGATATATATAAATTTCACAATATATCTGTATATATTTTATTGCAAACACTTTATGCGGAGTTTTATTTTCGTGCCGCAATAAAACAAACATTTCCAAATGGCATTAAGCATACCCTGGAATAGTTGGCTGAAGCGCATATTGATCGATGTGTTAATATGGAAAAGGGACAAATAAATGAGCCCAAGTGTGTGGTTTGGTAATTAAAATCATGCCTAAACAAATATTGAAGTATTTGCCAAGTAATTATGATATTAACTATGCAAGATTCGCTTCAAATATTCATGCACATTTTGTACTCTGCTGTGGCAAGTAAAGGAGTATATGGCAATGTCAGATAAGGACTTGAAACTATTGCAATATATTCAACTATGTTCAGATCAGATTGGCGAGACTCGGATATTGATTACATCGATAGCCAAAGTTAACAAATTAGAGTGCGACTTCAACACAAATATTTTTGGAATTTACTAATATAAATTGCATTCGATTCCAAACTTGAACACATCATTTATTATTTGTTGCATCTATTCTCTAATTTCATTTGTATTGTTTTCCCCCCTTTAAATTCTTGCGCAAGTTTTTTATTTATTGGTTCAAGTTGCACATCTATTCTTTGCCCTTGTTGCACCTTCCTATATGGTTGCTCTTTATGTATCAGTTTATGATGGTTTCACTCATAAATTACAAATGTGTAAGTCACGGCTAGGTATACGATATGTGTATGTATATATATATATATATTTATATATATATATATATAAGTGTGTAAGTGAGAAATGTATTAGAGTAGGTGTAATAAAAATATTTCTGCTGCAACATTTTGAAAATAAAGTATTTTTTTTCTTTTGTTGTATTTGTATTTGTTGGTCGTAAAACTCATTGGCGGCGTTAGCACGCCATAGTTGATGTTGTTGTTGTTGTTGTTGTTGTTGTTGTTGTTGTTGTTAGTGTAGTAATAGCTGTGTGCGAAATCTAAACATCTGCCCATTGGGGCCACGCCCTTAATCAACTAAGTAAGCATATAAAAATGGCTCGTAAAAGCGTCAAATGCAGCTTGCAACATTGTTGCACACACACACACACACACACAGCCCGCTGTGTAGAGCAAAACTCTTTGGAATAATAACAGAAATAACTACCACAATTAACTTGGGCCCCCAAATGGCGAACGCTGCCTGTGGCGCCACAACAACGAAGGAAAAAACAACCAAAGTGAGATTGCACAAGGAGAAAAAAACTAAAGCAAATGTCTGATTTTATTGATAGCCATTTCATTTTCATGTCGCATATCATTAGAATTAATCATTAAAATGTGATAATCATTTGCCCAAGTGTGTGCGATGCAACATTGTGCGGCAAGCGGCTATCATCACAATTAACAGTGCCCCATTCGACGCACGTCGACTTTCATATACTCTGCACTCAACGCTAAGTCTAAAATGAAATGAAATAATCTATGCGAGATTTGAAGTCAAAGTTTATTATCTGCGCTCCACAGCAGACTCCATCAGATTATACATATATATATATGCATATATATTCTTATACCTTACGCAATCGTAGCCTTGCCAGCAATACCCACGGCCAGAGTATTAAAAAATAAAATTGCAGAACAAAACGCAGAGCATTTGAGTCATTTTACGATTGCTGCTGGTGCTGGTGGTGCTGTTGCAATTGCTTCTTGATGCAATGTTGCAAGTAGTGGTGGTAGTCGTAGGCTATGTTGCCGAGCAACATGTGAAAATGCTGCTTGCAACTTTTTATGGCAGCATGCAGTTTTACAGCTCAGCTGGCTAGCGGCTCCTCTTGCTTGCAACAGCGCCAGCTTTTTTATATTAAAAGTAATAAAAGTTAAAATGGGCAGCAAAGGTTGTGGCATGGCGAGGGGTTAGGTGGGGATGGGCGGCGGCTGTGGCTGGGGGAAGGGGTGGAGGGGGGTTGGCAGAGCATAAACAGAGCAAAGGCAACAGCACAATTTATGGTCTTAAAACTAATTTAACTTTTATAAAATTACCAAACACGCATAAACACAATTTTTATGCCGGACGCACGTTGCACGTTGTTTGTTGCAACGAACGTTTCGCATTGCATTCTCCGAGAGTGCAGAGCAGTAAACTGTTCTTCATCTTCTTCTTCTTCTTGTTTTTCTTCTTGTTGCTTTTGTTATTCATATAAATTTTATTTCAAGCCATTTATGTTGTTCTTGTTGTTGTTGTTGTTGTTCTTGTTGTTATTTTTATTTTTTTTATTTGTGCGCAATTTTTTATGAGCCGCAACTATGTTGCTGATTTTTATGTGTTGCAACAGCAATAGCAATGGGCGAGAAAGCGGCAAACAGTTGGCCTACATAGTCGTGGCAAGGGAGAAGTAGGTTGCACCGGCAGAGGGGCTGCGAGGGGGGCTTAGCTTAGCATTTGTCTAATTGATGATGCTGCCTACGAGAGCCACGATAAAAACCAAAAGATCTTAATGCCAACAGATTGACGAATGGCCAAGAAAAGAAGGGTTCCACAAACAGGAAATTCATAATAAATGCAATTCCAGCTAATTACTAACTGCATCAAGTTGCCATCTAGCAGAAAGATGGATGCAGTGTCTGCCTCATAAATATGACAGCTATTAAATAACATAATGTACATAATGTCCGATTTAATTAGACTTAGCTACTATTTACTCCATAAGTTGACATGAAAGAAGCCTCTGGTCGGGAGAGCTCAACAGCCAGATACCCTGAACATAAGTGCTTCACTATCCATAAATCTTACTTTACCGCTTGCCGCTTGTATAATTTGGTCATTATGAAAGTGTATCACAAGCGATATAGTTGTAATCCTTACAGATAAATAATGGCAGTGCACACATATCTATTCGTCAATCTTACAAAAAGAAATACTTAAGATATGATGGGTGGGCTTAATTTAGTTTAGTAGTTGGAAAAACCAATGAATATTTGTTTAGCCGAATTGAGTCTCTCTTTGTATTGAAGATTTTGAAGAGGTGTCGATAAAATGGTTTCAGAAGCAGCACTAATATTATTTGGACTGCAACTGTACATTTTCGATTAGAAAGTTCGATTTCGAATTTGTGGTTTTTATTGCTATGCCAATAAATTCGTGGCGAAATTCGCGAAACGTAAACAGTTATCTATAAAGTAAAATAAACTTAATTTAAGTGTGCAAAAAGAGAACATATATTAAAAATTTAAGATCTGTGGCGCTCATAGTCCCAGAGATCGGCTTTGTCACACAGGCGACAAAAAAGAAGCTTAGTTAAATCGAGTAAATTGAATAGACTCGGCTGTTGATCCACATCAGGAGTATATATATGCTTTCCGGGATCGCAGATGCTTTCTTCTGCCTGTTCTACATACTCACTTGAGCACATACGCATATTAACCTACCTTAATCAGCTCTAGCTATTAGCCATTTAATAACCTATACTTTAAGTGGCAAAGGGCTCACACGACTTACTTAACAATAAACAATCTCACAGCTGCAGCTTTCCATCATATGTACTTAGATATATATTTTATATAAGGCAATACGCTTAGGCATGTACTCAATATATATACATATATATATTTGTACATATATGCGGGTCTATAACTATCGGCTTTCGTAAACGGAAGCAATTAACATTTCCTCATAACAGCGTGTAATTAAAATTATAATAAGATGCATTCCCAAAGATAAAGCAAAAATAAAAACATGCCAAATGATGATACGTGAGTGTGTAACTGTGTGTGTGCGAGTGCGAGTGTGAGATAAATTCATGATATATATATATGTATTTATGTGTGTATCTATCTATTGAACTGTACAACGATGACTCGCAGGAAAGCAAACAGAGCAGGGAAGGGGGTAGACAATTATTACGAGCATTTGCTACAAAATAGCGGCGATAAATTTCAATATCTCGCAGCACTCGTCGTCGTCGTCGTCGTCGTCGTCGTCGTCGTCAATACACGTATGTAGAAATGGAAAAATAATAACAATAATAACTAAAAACTACTTGAGTACAAATAGAGAAGAAGAAACAGCAGCAGCGCAGCAGCAGCAGCGCAGCAGCAGCAGCAACAGATACAGACACAAATGCGTCGCATCAGATAAAGAGATATGACGGCTACAGACAAAAAGCTGTAATTAAATTCGTGTGTTTCGCTATACCCTGAACCCAATGTGTAAAATGTGTAACAATTGGGTATGATGCAGTTGTGTGTAAGTATGTAACAGACAGATGGAGGATTCTGTATATTATGTATACTCCGCATCGGTATCAATAATTGAGTCTGATTGTGTAAATAAACTGATAACTGACTGACTGTAAAAGCTAGATAATTGGAATATAAGTTCTCCTATAACTATATATATCTCTCTAATAGAGAATATTCATATCCAGATCTATGATTGATCAGCTGTAAAAAGTTCATCACATACAAACAATATCTAATCCCTTGCAAACTTATGGATAGCTGTAGACTTGAGTGCAGGGTATCTGCTAGTCGATGGATTGTTACTAGTTGTTGTTGTTGCCGTTGCTTCATTTATACAAATATCAGGAACACAGTTTGCTTCACACACACACACACTCATAAAGAGATGTATAAACATAATGTATCTGCAGATATCTGCAGAAGTATCTGTAGTTGTAGCTGCATTTAACTAAGTACCACACACACACACACACACACACCTACACACCCACACACACTCACACTCCCGCCTTTTTTTTTTTTTTGTTTTCATATTGTATTTAATTTTATTTCCACTTGTCAGGCAAGAAACTAAAGTAGGCTAATTGTTTTTGTTGTAGGAGAGCCGTGTGTATCTGTATCTTGTAGATGCAAGTACAAGCACACAGAAGAAAAAAAACACAGTACTGAAAGAAGCAGCAGAAGAGGAGAGAATAATGTTGTTATTGTTGTGGCTGTTCTTTGCTCATTTATTTGCTTCATTATATGGTTATTATATGGCCCCGCTGTTGGCCTTCTTAGAAACTAATATTATGCAGCATGTTTGCTGCTGCGATGCAAAGATACAGATACAGATACAGATACAGATACGCACACACATAAATCGAGAGAGATACAGCAACTTACATTTGGCGTAATTAATGATGGCGCAGTGAGAGTGAGAGAGAGAGAGAGAGAGAGAGAGAGACAACGACTCAAATTGTTGTAATATTTAATTGAATTTTTTCTCAAAAGCCGCTTTTACAACAAAAAAACAAAAAAAAAGATACAATTTTTTTTTGTGGTAATATAATAATAAAATTCATAAGTGCAGTGTCGGCAACGAATTGATGTGAATGCTGTTTTTAATGTTTACTTCAACTTTGATGTAGGCTGATGTAGGGGGGATGGGGATGAGGGGACACACAAACACATTTTTCATGGGAGCAGATGGGCAGATGGACGGACGGCGGCAACATGTGCTGTAATTTATAAAAATGCATCTAAATGCAATTAAGTAAAGCATAAAAGTAAATTACAAACAAATGCGGAAGATTCTGCCGCTGCTGCCGCCGCTGCTGCTGCCGCTGCTGCTTCGGAGCCATAAAAAAAGATAGATAGATGGACTGGAAAAAGTGGGAAAGTCCAAAAAGTATTTATAAGCTGATTTTGATATTAAGAAGTAAATATGAATTTTTCATCTTCGTTTCGTTTTCGAAAATGATTTACAAATTAAGGCAGCTGGCTCATTGCGGAGTATCAGAGTATCAGAGTAATGTGCCCAGACAGAAAGACGGACGGAGAGTCGGACTGGACAGTTGCAGATGGCCTCGAACGCAACTTTATTATTTTTAGATAAATATCTTTCGATTTCATTTCCCATTGCAGCCAGCCGCAATTATTTACTTTGTATTTCTTTCATTTATTTTGTTTGATTTTTTTTTTATTATTTTGTGGAATTCATTTTAGATGCATGAGAAACCTCTGTTGGGGAATAAGTGAGAGCTCCTTCAGCTAACTATTTATTTTGCCAGTCAGACTTGGGCACAGATACGCTGAGTTACAGATTCAGATACAGATACACACAGTGCACGAGCAAAAAATAAATTAAGTCAAAGTGGCAGAAGTTGTGGCAGATACTTCTGTTTTGCTTTCAACAAAAAAATAATGGCATGGTGGATTGACTTGCAACACAAAAACTTGTGCGACTAACTCTTAACTAAGATCAAAAATACATTGTACTACATAAGGTGGGAGAAGACTTCTTCTATGTTTGATAAACTTTACTGTAAAATTATAAACATAATCGAAATCAGTCAGAATTAAGTCTGTCTTTCCAAATTCGATTTATTTTTATTATTATTAATATTAATTTATTTCTGAAGTTGCACTGACTTAGTCTGTGTGAATGATTGTTACCGTTCACAGCCCAAAGTAAATTAGTCGATGAGCAGCTCGGGATTCACTTGCTTGCATTTAATATTCGAATGAATAACGAATACATGAATAACTCGCCAATCTGGCCATAAATGTCAGCGACGTCACAAATTGCCTGAAAGCCAGCAACAATTTCAAACCAGCTGCGAAACTGTGCAAATGGCAATGAGAATGGGTTTGGGAATGGCTGTGGGAATGAGTTTATAGAATGCATGGGTCAGTTTTGGGGGGGCGTAGAGCAAAGAGGTGGCAAGAGGGGGGAGGCAAGAGGGCTGTATGTCGACAAGTTGAAACGTCGAAAGCAATTAAAAATGTAGAAAATTCAATCGGAAAAATCTAATTCGATTTCTATGCCGCGTTTTGCCAATGAACGTCGAGAGCCGGGAAACGACACAGGAATGTTGCACACACACACACACACAAACACTCAGAAACACACACACCCACACACACACACACACGCACACACACACTGAGATAGGAAAAGCAATAACTGCCAGGCTGTGTGTAGGCCAAGAAGAAATATGAAATGTGAACGTCGCAAACGTTTTTCTTGTCTGCCTTTCGACAACAACGAATCACAAAAAGCAGAAAAAAATATGACAAACTGACGCCTGGCGCTATATTTAGAAATATAAATACTAATGAAATTATATGGCAGCGGGTACGGCATATATCCTGCCCAGACTCAGCAGACAAAGCAAAAGTGCCAATAATAACATTTTAAGCGGGGAAATTACAAAATCTCACTGAAAGAAAGAAAAAACGTATATAAAAAAAGGCAATTACAATTGGAGAATACTTGCAACTTGCAGATAAAATATTTTAGCCAAGACTGCTGCCAATAGCCAACTTACCATTATCCCGATATAAAACTTACTAACGAAGATATGTTCTCAGATAACTGAGCATTATCATCGACGTTTGACGACTTCTGCATAGATTTTAAATAATTGCAACAAATTAGTTAGTTAATTGTGAAGTTTTAGTCAAAATCATTATCTCAGTCAAGTGAAAATATATTGTTGTGTTGTGCTTGTTGCCACTTAACTTGCCTCATCGGCTAGTTGAGTCTTAAAGCTGATAGCTTTTTACACTTGGTTGTTATAGAAAGAAATTGGAGATAAGTTAAGTTAAGGTTAAGTTTTGGTTATTAATACTTATTATTATTGCGATATACAAGATTTATTGTGCCTCCTTCTGAGCCTCCTTCTGAGCCAAGTCTTTAATCAATGCAAGAAACTTTGTTAAGAGTTGAGGTTTTCTATCTGCTTCAAGTTGACAGCAAGTTTCGCTGAGAAACATCATCTTTTTCTGCCTCAGTCGACACATTCTATTATGATCTGATTTAAGGATTATCCTCACAAAATCAGCATGTTTCTCCAACTGATTGTAATGAGTTTAGTTGGGTGATTTCGTGGTCTATTCTAAGTCGGACTCCTTTGCTGGCAAAGAAGGTTTGTTTAATTTACAATTGCATACATTATCCGTTGGAACTTATGGTCATAAAATTGCATTTGAAGTGCAACAGTGAGTTGTGCGTTTTATGGTCTAAAATGTGTTTCATTACCACTTTGGGGCACCCAAAAGGTGCGTTAAAAAGGCTGAGCAGCAAATGGGTTTGCCCCCAAACCCCAAACGCCTCCAACAGTTTTAGCTTTACAAATGAATGCGTCTGGCTGGCTGGGTGCCTAAACAGATGTGTGTGTGTGTGTGTGTATGGCTGAGTGTTTGTGTGTGTGCCACAAATGTGCAGCGTTATGTTGTAGGGCGCCAGGGTGCTGGTCAAAGGAAAAAAGCAAGCTCAACGGATATAACGTTGCGCCTGTTATTGGCAACTGCCACACACGCACAAGTGTGTGTGCTGGTGTGTGTGTGCTCGTGTGTGTGTGTGTGTATGTGTGTGTGTGTATTGGTGTGTATTTGAACATGACCAACAGCTATTGCCCAGCCTACAACTCCTTTCGATGGCAGCTGCAGCGGCAGAGACTCGAGTTGCATACGCAGCATGAGGCATGCAGCGCCTAATATGCAAACAGCAGACGCAGACGCAGCCAAAAGAGGCGGCTGGGTGGGGTGGTTCGAGGTAGGTGCTGTTAGGGGCAGCTAGGTGGGGGCAGGCACTGCCTAAACCGTAGCGAGAGCCGTGTGTCTGCTGCGGTCGCCGTTAGCAACGCGTTTTCTCTACAACTGCACAAACACACACACACACATATGCCACATTATATATATATATATATATATACATATATATATCTCGTACGTTAGGAAAATGCATTTGACTCGCTGCTGTTTTGCCGTTAGGAGCCAGCAGACGAGCCAGTCTTTTTGGGCAGAATGCGCAAACGGTGCCCCAAAAATGTTATGGATATCGTTGAGCAACAGAATGTGTGGAGTCGTCTGTCTGGAGTGCATAATGGTAGTATATACACACGCCCACACACACACACACACCCGCACACATACTCAGACTTTGATTTTGGCTGTGTGCGCCAAGTGTGCATTGCGTATACGCAGAATTGCACAGAATGTGCGCCTCCAACTATGCAGCAATCATTTTTACAATATCGACAGCCACAACACACACACACACATAGAGTAAATCACACAGACACTTACCCCTTTCCAACACACACACACACACTATAATCACAAGCAACTTTAATTGACATTTGAGTCACTTCTCGCAAAACCATTTTGAGTCGCAGTTTGACAAGTCTGCCAGTGCAAAAGCTCAACTCTGATGAAATATGGCGCAGTCCAATTATGAAAAAAACAAGGTGTTCGAAGAACGGCGGTTGCTGCAGAGCACAGAACAACAACAACAACACCAAACAGTAGCACGTATAACACTTGCAACAATAATAATAATAACAAATCGTTTGCCAGGTCGAAATTAATGGCCAAAGAAAATAATGCAGGGCACACAAGTCAGCTGATTGAAACCCCCTCCTCACTCTCCTAACTGAATATATATATATATATATATATATATATATGTATATATTGGTGTATGTGCTTGTGCATTCTGCAATTGACTTTTGCAATATGTAAATGATTTCTATGGAAAGCAGCCACAACGAACCCAACTAAGCGAAAGAAATGAAAAATAACACAGAAAACTAATAACAAATTACGACAAATGGCCAAAGCAAAAAGGGAGCACAGCTGAGGTGGCTAGGCAAAGATTATAACGAATGACGAACACTCTACAGCAAACCTAATAAATCTTATGAGAAACCTTGCAGCTTGCAACATGACGAAAAGTTCAGACTATTTCCAAACTTTACCAATTAAATTTCAAAGCCGTAAACTTAGTTCAACATTCCTTTTTGAGAATTAGTTACAGTAATCTGTAATATATATATACTTGTACTAAAGTAATATTTATTATATATTTTGTACTTTAGCAAAAAAGTTCAATTACTTTCCATAAAGGGTATTTCAGCTGAAAGCCAAGCCAAATGAGCTGTTTGCGAATGCAAAGCGCGCAAGAAATATGATATAAAAAAATCGCAGAGCGTGTGACAGAGAGAGAGAGAGAGAGAGAGAGAGAGAGAGGTGTAGAGGTAGAGAGAGAAAAATTAATTCATATCCGGTACATGATTATACACCAAAACTCTAAGAAATCCATAATCTACGTAGATGCAATTTGTAATTCGTTTTTTTCATTCCAACCTTGCCGGCTACAACAAGAATAAAAAACTAATTGGGTGTTTGGGGCAGCGATTACATGTCAAAAGGGTTTCACACAGAGCGAGAGAGAGAGAGAGAGAGAGAGGGGAAGCGGGACCGGGGCAATACATGAAATATGCAAATCACAAATCGCAAATAAGCCAAACGCATTTGGCTCAGTTACACTGGCTACCAAATACAAACAAAGAAAAACAACGAAGTTGACACAATAAATATTCCAGCAAAAGTGCAACCCTTAAAATAAAATAATAAAAAAAACTGCCCTTGTCAAAGCCCTTGAGGGATTTCGTTACGTATTTAGCATAAAAATATAATATATATAAATATATATATACATATATATGTATATATCTGTAGGTACATATAAATCCACATTAAGCAAATAAAGTATTTCATGACGCATAAAATAATCGCCATCAAAGCAGGCAAGATGAATGCAGATGGCTGAGTGAGATTTACTCTTGATACGCGCACCCAGCACAAACCGAGGGCGGCACTCAATACCAGGGGCTGTGGCAGCTACAGTGCCACACTACAGTGACGCATTGTTAACCCACACACACACACACACAAACACACACACTATTTACACATATTCATAATTTAAATGTGTTCATTTCTCATCAGTGAAAAGTGAGTGCCTCAAACGAGGAATAACCAACAACAGCCAACAGCAACCCAAAACAACCAGCATTTGCCACAGTTGGTCAACATTTCGACAACTGATAATTATGGAGAGATGCAAAGTTGCTGATTACATAATAAATAAATAGAAATCTAGAATTGTTTGCCACACCCCGTTGGCAGGTATAAAAGGATACAAATGAAAGCATGCCGAAGGGGTTTGGAAAATGCAGTTCATCAAGATTTTGAACATTTGTAGAAATAAATTTTGATGCTTCGCAAGAGAGAGCTCAACTGCGAGATATCCTCAAATCAACCTATCGATAAGAAATGTTATAAATATTTATTTTTTGTAATAAATAAGTAGATGAATAAGCCGTAGAAATCTCTTAAGGATAATCAATATAATGTCAAGGTTTTCCGATTAAAAAGATATATCTTTAAAATTGAGAAGTGCTTAGCTCTTATACTCTCTGAGATGGGCTACTTCGTACAGACGGACTGCTGAGCAGAACTGTATCAACTGGAAGTTTGAGGTTCATCAATAACTATATAAGCCATAAGGGGTTCCGAGGTGCTGCCTTCATAAATAATATGTACGATATGGCTTTGGATAAGTCCCCTTCTCTATGTAAAATTCGGAAAATTCCGTAAACACATTTGCTGCACATAAAACAAAAGTTGTTTTTACGATGCTTATATAGAATGATATATTATCGATATCTGTGCTTAGACAAAGCTTTGAACTGCAATGAACCCATGAGCAAGTGCATTGCCTTCAGCTACACACACTCACACACACACACACACACACACTCACACACACATACAGCTAGTAAGCCATAATTCATGAGCAGAACTTTTACAAATATAATAATTCAACTAAAACAAAATGAAATTGTTTTCCAACAATAAAAACGACATGGGAAAAGCAAATAAAAAAGTAAACAAAGGAAAGATGAAAACTGCGTGCAGCAACTGCACAAAAAGTTTTGCACACCTTGCACCTTGCACGTTGCACGTTTCGCTCTTTTCTTGCAGCACACCGAAACTTTGCAGCGAGCGCAAATTTCCCATGTGCCCCCTCCAAATGATTAGTGCTACAAAGAAAATGGCTAGTCAAGTAGGGCCAAAAAACAGCTGACAAAATCGATGCGAAAATGCATCGAACTTTAAATGCAGGCTTGCCGCATGCTGCTGGAAAAAATCCCAACTTCTACTAAGATGCCGCGAAATTTTTGGTGCGTGCTGCATTTGGCGCTGCAGTTTTTTCTAGTGGGGCAGGCAGCAGCCGCAACACAAAAATGCAGTCGAATGCAGACATTGCGCCAAAACCAGGCGACCAGCAAAACTCAGCAGAGAACCCTCCTCCAATGTGCAGCAGAGCAGCATTGAAATCTTCGCCGATGTCGAGGTCGACACAAGAGCAAAATGCAGTCACAGTCACAAGTCTCAGTTTGCAGCTTACACTTGCCCCATGCCCCACAGCCTCCACTTGCCCACTCTGTCACCATGCCACCCTCCACTCCCTCCATCCCTCTCCCCGCTCCCGCTCCCGCTCCCACTCTCACGCAATCGCAGTCGTACTCGAAGTCGAACTCAAAGTCGCCGACGAAGATGTTCGCTTAAGAAAAGCGCGCGCAAAATTCAGCGATTATATTTGTTTGAGTATGTGTGTGTGTGTGTCTGTGTGTGCGTCTGCGTGTGTTTTTGTGTGTGCGAGACAGTATATGACGCCATCGTCTCAAGTTTTAGTTAAGTTTTCCCTTCGAATGGCTTTCGGTTTTTGGCTTGAGGGCTGCTTGCGTTTGCCTGCAACAGCAACAACAACAGCAGCAACAACAGCAACAACAACAGCAGCAGCAGCAACAACAACATCATTAGCAACTACTGCAGACAATACTTAATTTGTTTAGTTGACTTTCGTCATCAGTTTTATGGGCGCCGTCAGATGGGTTTGTTAATTTATATACCCTGTGTGACCAGGGTGTCAAACCGAATCGCATTTCGTTTCCGCTTCCGCTACGTGTGTAAATTGCCAACGTTTCCTTAAAGGCTATGAATTGGTGGCACATACTTTTCGGTACAAGCAACTATAAGGAACTTATGCAGTTGCTGTTAACTGACAGTTATTAGCGATACAGCAACACATATGTACATATATATATTGATTCCTCTACAGATTTTGATCATATTTTTCTTTACATGTTTAATTATACCCTGAACCCTTTATTGGGTAAAAAGGGTATAATGGTTTTGTGCAAATGTATGTAACAGACTGAAGGAAGCATCTCCGGCCCCAAAAAGTATATATATTCTTGATCAGGGTAATCAGCCGAGTCGATGTAGCCGATGTCCTTCTGTCTGTCCTAGAGATAGAGACTTCAAATACGTAATACAGGTTTTCGTATGCCCTGCGCAGATCAGGTTTGCTTTATCTTTTCCATTACGGCCTCAGTTTCTAGAATATCGATACATTTCGATTTCCGATAGCAATAAATGCTCTCATATTGATATATCTATATATTTATGTATGTATGCCCGAGTGCACTTGCAGACCTGTTCACATTTGGCTGCAAAACATTGTAAACAGAAATTTGCCAGTAAAACTGGAATATTTATTTAACAGCTGTGTGCAGGGTATATCGAAGTCGAGCTCACTCGACTAGAAATCGTTTCCAGGTTATGTTGTAGTCTATTGTCGCATTCGCCACTAATTTAACATAATTTGACTTGTGTTTCATTTGTCGTTACTATTTGACTCTCAACTACCCTTCGCAAATGGGTTTATTCATGAATAATGTTGCTGCTGTTGTTGTTGTTGTTGTTGTTGCTGTCGTGCGTGTGTGTTGTTGTTGTTGTCGTTGTTGTTATTGCCCCATACAAATAATCAATAAATCTAATTCAATTATTATTATAATTATATTTTGAACATTCATAGACATTTGTATAAGGCTGACTAAGCATTTTCTTGGTAAATAACATATAATAATATTATGAGCGTGTACACACACGCACGCACACACGCACACACACACACACACACGCACACACACAGATGTACAGCAAGGGCTGAGTGACACCCTCGTTAATTATTCAAAAGCCAGGCACCCCAGTCGCAGTCGCAGGAGCAGGATTCACGAACCTACCCAGACCCACTAATATCCATGGCCCTCTGTCTGTACAGATGTGCGTGTGTGCGTGTGTGCGTGTATGAGAGTGTCCATGTATAGATAACGCATATGAAATTGCCGGCGTTGGTATTGGTTGGGAAAATTCATTAGTCCGCATAATGAATAAACATAAAGACAAATAAAATTATTCCAATTAAAATAAATTGCGCTGCAATATTAAAATAAATTCCCATTTGAAGGCAGCAGAAGCAGCAACAACAACTGCTGATGACTCTGCATCTAATTATGGTGGCATGTATGGGGGATAGGGGTGGTATGGGGGTATATACAAATATATATGTATGTATATGCATATGGTAAGTTATTGGAGTCTTTTGCAGTGCGATGTGAAGTGTCGTTTACAATGTATTGTTGCTTGAGTGCTTTTTGCTCATCCAAATGGAGCAAATATTTTATTGTGACTGTGCACCTGGCACAAGTGCTGCAACCCACCCCATCAGCCGATGGCATACACCCTGCTCCACAACAGTCAAGACAATTAAAGTTTTACAGCGCATTGAATGGGTTTTCTGCAACTTCTAATGCCGTCGTCGTCTCTGTTGCCGTTGCCGTTGCTCTTGCTGAGTTGTTGCAACTATAAAACTGACTTTGTTGCTGAATTATATTTAATTAAATTTTATTGCACCGCCGTCTTCATTAAACTATAAAAGTTGTAATTGTAGTTTGGTGCTCTGTGTGTGTGTGTGTGTGTGTGTGTGTTTGTGTTTGTTGCAGCTGCACTTGCAGCTTTCGGCGGCCGCTTTTGTCTCTCCACTCTTTTGAAGGCTTGCAACAAAATATTCCTATTGTAAATACTGCAGCATGCGAGCTCCCTTCGCACTCTGCCTCCACCTTGCATGCCACCTCATCCTTCAATCCTACTTCCCTCCTCCATCAGCATCAGCATCTTCATCTTCATCGCTCATCGTCTTCGTCTGGGCGGCCATAAAAGCATTTCTAGCTTGCTTAATGTTTATTTTATAGTTGAAGTTTGCATTTATTTGGTCTTTTAGTTTTTATACCTAGACAACAATAACCATAACAACAAAGCTGAAAAACATAGTGAATCAGGATACCCTACAATAAAAAATCGTTTTTTTTCAACTAAAATCTGAATGAACTCCAAATTGGTCAAAAGAGTTTGCAAGACAAGAATTTTCAACAGCCCATTGAAAGTCAGTAACAAAATCAAAATTCAAATTCTTTTTTAAAGAAACAGTTACAGCAAGATATGTACTTAGTTGATGTAGTACCAGAACATTTACTCGATTCGACACTTTGATTAATATTTAACTATTTAACTTGCAACAAACTGTCTCAGAAATGTTCAAAAGGGGTTTTCACTGTGATCTTTCATACGTATTGACTTCATTTACTTTCGATTCGAGTTCGAAAAGCACATGCAGCAAAAATAACTAAAATAGCAACAAAATTGGAACAACTGTAAAACAATAACAATAACAATAACAACAATAACAATAATCAATGCTGCATTGTCGAAATGAGTTTGGCGTTGCCTATGGCTAGCAATTAACTATTTGCGTTGAAAGAAATCAACGGAAGCACTTTATTTGCTCAGCCTTAATTACAACAAACAATTACAGCCGAAAAGCACAGAAAATAGAAAAATAAATGGAATATAGTAAAATCAACCCTCCCCTTTCAAAAACACAAAAACACAACAAAAAAAAAACAAAAAAAGAAACCACACAATCGCTGAGGGAAATATTCAACTAAAATGACAATGACAGAAAAAGATGGCAAACAAAAAGCCAGCAGTTAAGTTATGTTGTTTTTTTTCTGTTATTTGTTTTGTGCATTTAGTTTAAATATGGGGGCAGGGCAAACCACCCACCCCTTGCCCCTGCCCGCCCTCTCGCTCATCTGCGACTCATAACTATAAACATTATACACATATTTGAGTTAATTATAATGCAGCAACAAGAACAGCAACTAAATGACAATCAAGCCAAGTAAGCGCAGCCACAAATCAGCTGTAAATGCTCGACTAAGAGATGCCCTGTCAAAGGCAATCCTTATGTTTACAGAGGAGAAACATCAGTCTGATAATAATATTAAGTAGATGAGGCTGTCAAGTTGGAACCAACCGGAATGGAAAACTTAACTGAAACTCATTAGCCGTAATTTGGAATGGTATCAGAATTTTCAACAGAAGCTTTAGCATTTACGTACCTGATCCGTAACCCTAGCATCATATATACTTTGCTATAGTTAGTTATTATAGTCTCTGAGATCAGATCGACTAGTTTGGTATACCCATTAATTTATACCTAAACGGAACTTAAATTCATTTCAGTTTGACACCCTGCATAATATATATATACATATTTAGTTCGTCACTATAGCTCCTATGTCTCTGATTGATATACCCATTAACTTATTAAGGTGACTTCCTCTGCCAGTCACATACCATCTCACACTTGTGGTATACCCCCAATTTAACCACATTTAATGGTCACAGGGCAGACAAATAAACATTGGCTTGACAAGAGGAAGACTTAATTTACTGGTAAAATATATATTTATATATATTTGTGAAATTTTTTCTATTCACTGCTTGCCACAAATTACAATAAATTATTAAGCATGCCACACGGCGCTGTATCATTATTTATATTTACGGGCAGATTGTGCAGCAGAATGTTCCTCGCTGAATCGCATTTTCCTTCGTGTTTTTATCAAGTTCTTCTTCTTTTTTTTTGGTTTTTGTTTTTATTTACTCTACTTGTTGTTGTTGTTGTTGTTGTTGTTTTTGTCTATATTTAATATTATATTTGCGCTGTCTGGCTGAGCTGGCAGCGCGCATTTGACTTAAATATTTCGTGTCAAACAGACATTTGACATAAATTTTACGTTTGCATTTAAATACACACAGCCAGGCAGGCAGGCAGGCAGGCAGGCAGGCAGGCAGGCGGGCGGGCAGGGGGGCAGGGGGCAGGCAGGCAACAAGGCATTTATATGAATTGCACACAACAGGAAAAAATAAAAATGAATACGATAAAATATTAAAAGAAATTGCGGTGACAAACAAAGCAAAGATAGCCAACAATTATCAACATAAGCTGCACGTACAATCAAAAATTGTTTCAAACTCAAAAGTGGCAAATGACTCAACTCGAATTCGTGTTGCACAATTCTCATCATAAAAAACAACCAAAATAAAATAAATAATGGAATAACAAATTAGAATGACAGCTCGACCAGCTGATTCAAGGGGTATTAAATGCGTACTTCCTGATGCTAATTGTTTCGATATGCAAATGCTTTTCTTATTTTTACTGCCAATCATCAATCAATAATATATCTGGGTTTACCATATAGGAAACCATATATGCAATTGTTTTTTATTGGTATCGGAAACGGATTAAATTGAAAATATTCGTAGCCTACCTTAAGCATATAATACCCCTAATATTATGTAGATATTATTTACAGCTTCCACTTCTTATTTTAAATGGATTATAATGGGTGTTGCCCATCTTAGCGACACCCTTCGCCAGCTGCCTCAATATTTTACAACCCCGATCACACAATTTGCATTTACTGCTGTCTCAAAATGTGTATTTTTTTTTTCTATCTGAAATTTGTGCTAAAATTAAATTTCTTTCGGCCCGTCTGCCATTTTTGAGCTAAACCAAAAACCGCGAGAAGGAAAGAAAAAATAATAATAAACTTTAGCAACTGTGGCGAGTGCGGTGACTGCGACGCCGGCAGTGGGTGGGGCAGCGGCAGCGGCAGCGGCAGAGGTCGAGTCAATGGCTGCATATAAATTATTAGCAGTCATAAATATGCCATAATGTCATTTATTATATACGTTTTTATTTTTTTTTATACATTTTCCTTTTGAAGGCGCCCGCATGGGGAAAGCGCTGCAAAAAAAACTTTTATTGCCAAGTTTAATGAAAAATTATAAAAGGCGGCAACGCTGGCATCGACAGCGACGCTGACGCTGACGCTGACGCTCGCGTCGCTGCTTGCGTCTGCGTGTTTAATATTCAAATTCAAATGCTCGCCTGCATAGTTCACCTTGAGGCCCTCACCACTCCACCCCGCCACCCCTCCACCCCTTTACCCATTTCCCTGCCCCATCAAACTGCTTGACTCTGAACTGAACTGAACAGCTTTTGTCCCATGCAGCAAGCGCTTGCCCCATTTTCTAGTGGGTATTATTTAAATTATAAATTATTGAATATTTGCCGCGTTGCCAGCATCAGTACTCCAACCAACCCCTCCCCCCTTCCACCGACCATCGTTATATAGCATCATTATATTTATATTACATATATAAGTATAAATATTAGATGATGACAAAGTCGCAAAAATTGTTCATTGTTAAGCCCTACGTTGAACGGGTGCTACAGTCTACAGTCAGCAGCTAGTAGCGGTATTCCCTTTCGCATACACTTTTTTCTAAGAACAGTCTTAATTTACTTGATTGCAATCTTTCGAATAAAATTATTCATTCATCTTCTATTATTAGAATCTCAAACTCAAACGAATTTAATGATATTTTTCCAAGTAATTTTGTCGGTATTGATATTTAGATTGACTAAAAAATCTTTTTTACAGTCACTTTCGGTTAAGTGTTGCAGTTCCGATTTCGGCATTTTGAGTATTTAGGAATCTTTTCAAATCCTTATGGTATCTTAGCTTCGTGTTATTAAGTAGAAATGTAGAAACAAAAAAAAACTTATTTTGCGTTCGTCTCATCATAATTCACTGGCGCAACTCATAATTGTCTCGAGCCATGCCTTATAGAGTATATTGGCTGCGGTGCCCATCGAGTCTTATAACTTATTTTATTTTCATATATTTCGTCGTCTTTTTTTCATATTTAAATAATAAATTAAGGCGGGCAGCCGGGACTCGGCATTGTGAGAACTGTATACAGTGCTCGCTGGGTGTTGCGGGTTGTGCGAGAGGAGAGGCGAGGAGAGGCGAGGAGAGGGGGTGTACTGCTTTACTGGCGGGTGGTTGGGTATATACTCGTATCTGTATAATCAGGGGTTGATTTCTGTGTTTTTATGTATTTGCATTATTAATAAATTCCTTGCCGTGCATTTGACTACACATATATGCCTGAGCAGCGGCGAGTGGAGTTCGCATTTTATTATTCCTTTTTATAAATATATATTTATTTTATAAATTGCATAAATTGACGAAAGATGAGGGCGCAGCAATACCAACTGGCGGGGGCGGGGGAGTGGCACGCGGTATGTGCTTGTTTGTTTGTTGCATCTGGACAATGTTTTGTTTGGACACTCGAGCTTTTCACTTTTAATTAAAAAGCAATGACACTGGCTCTGCTGCTTCTTCTTTCTGATATTGTTGTTGTTATTGTTATTGTTGCTGTCATTGGTGGTGGTTTTGGGTGGGGTGGATGGTTGGTTGGTAGAGAGAGGGGGGGGGCTTTGGATTGCTGTTATAATCAAAAGTGGAAATTGACATAAATTGATTTTATCGCTGCAGATTTAATGACAACGAAACACTTGCCACTCCCACCCTCCCCCTTCACCATCTCTTGCAACACCCCGCACCATCCTTCACACACACCAGTCAATGCAATTTTTGTAATGAAAATGTTTAAACGCATAAAAATCAGCATTGCCAGGGCCAAGCGTCCAAAGGGCCAAGGATTTTTATGCACTGCTGTCGCATTTTCGCGTTTACATTGTAAACTGGCTGACAAGCGATGGCAGGAGGGGAGCAGGCGGGGTTAGTGAAGGGGAGCGCCCAACGGAAACGGACCAGGCCTGAGTCATAGCCTGGCCGGGGCAGAGCCTGGTCGCCAATGGGCTTGGACGACGACTTCGTCTTGGAGTTGGACTTGGTCTTGGGCTTGTCTGCCAAAAGGTGGCCAGAGTCCTTAAAATGTCAGTGCGGCGACTTTGTATGTGTGTGTGTGTGACTATGTGTGAGTGTGTGTGTGTGTGCTGTGCTGTGCAGTTGGCAAAAACGCAAATATTTTATTACGCTTCAGACTTGAGTAGTTCCGTTGTAAATTTTACGGTTTTACGGTGCTTGGAATTGTGCTCACCTCCAACTCGGACTCGCCGACATGAACATGAACTGCCTGCATACCAATACATACCTTATAAATACGTAGACTATATACACAAATGCACTACGATGGAAGCAAGAACGATTAGACTGGAAACGTCGAAGGGAAGATACTCTGGCAGAACGCAGACAGGCAGACTATATCGACCTGGCTATTCCTGCAGATCATGCATATATAATGCATATATAATATAATATGCTTTATGGTTTCAGAGAAGTCGCTTTTAATGCCTACACTATAAAATTATACTACTACTAAAATGAGGATAATCCTTGATACTCTAATTTCAAAAATGTTTATTTCTGTTGATGAAAAATTGCCTGATTTTAGTTTAGATTTCGCCATATTGTTTGAATTTTGTGCAACATTAGCAATTATATTATATTTCTCTCAGTGTTCAGACATATCCCAATAACATATCTGCCAATAAGTGCAAAGCAATTGTACTTGATTGCGAACAGTAAAGATTTCATATAAACATATGTTTTGGCTCTTTTGGCTCAGTCGACTAAGCTGTCAGTTAATGCGAGCATTCAATTTTAATCGTATCACATTCCATTATCATTGCAGTTGCCACACAATGCTTTGAGGCTTTATTGACTCAATTAAGCGTTGAACAATTTCACCAATAATAGTTATAAGAAACAATGCCAATTTCTTACATGGCCACCAGCCCACTCACTCCTCGGCCATTCTCAGTGATGTCTGCCAAAATGTACATTGAATTGAACTTGCACACACACAGGGACACACACACACACAGGGACACACTCATTGGGATAGTTGCGTGTAGTAATCGACACGTGCATGCCACATGAATATTGAAGACATTTTAAAGTTTAATACGCCACTTAGGCACGAATTAGCATACAAAGTGAATTAATTACGAGCGTTATACAATTAAGTAAATTTCATTATATTGAATTTTTAAAATTGTTTCGCTGCACCGAACGTAACGTAATTGGAAACACAAATATGTATACATAATTATATCACGCAACACACACTTGCACACACACACACCCACACACGCACACAATCAAAGATATTTATATTTGTCGCACACACAACACGCACCTTTCGTCATAATCCATTCCCATTCCCATTCCCTCATTTGACAATTACTTCAATTGCTCCTCGTTAAAGGTCACCAAATTAAACAAAATTCTTAATATATATTTTGATGTAAGGCTTACCCAACATTAAGGGGTCAAATTCCAATAAAAAGGATGATTGTTTGTGTAAACAAGCGAGCTGAGTTATGGCATGAGTAAATGTGTTGGAATTATCTATTCAAGAAATAACCAAAAATCGGATCACTAACAGGAAGTTAAAGCTATTCTTTGGGCTAGCAATTATATGTGAATTTTGACTCAGAATCATGTTTTCGGATATAGATATTGGCTTCATCTAGAGGTCAAATCAATCAGTTTTAACAAAGTTATGGCTTTGGAAAGCTTGCACGCATTTCGATAGTATATTTTTGGGCTAGATTTTCACATGACTTTCGACTCCAAATTTTGTTTTCAAATTTAAATGTGGAATTAATCTGGGGCCCAAACTTGAGCTTTAGTTGTGACAAAGTTATGACAATTTTTGACCCGTCCTTCACAAACATGAGGGGAATTTCAGCAGCTGAGAGCGAGAAGTGAGAGAATGAAAAGAGAGAGAGAGAGAGAGGGAAGTGGGGCGCATTTAGTGCTGAACCTGAAAACTTTTGTTAGTCAATTTTTGATTGCTTACGCATTCTATTGTCTTTCGCTGAGCTGAAGAGGGTATTGAGGGTATTCCGCATGCTGGGCTCCGGCTTTGACTACTGCGCCCAAGTATCAAATTATAATTTTTTATTTATAATAAAAGAAAATATAAAAAATGTGCTCAGAGTGGCACAGAGTTCTGGGTTTTTGTCTGCCTGCTCTTGCGCAAATTGTAAATTGTGCCTTGTGTAATAATTAATATGCCGTCAGCTTTGTCCTTTAATTTTGCATTTCACTGTAGGTACTCATAATTATATTTATTTTGAATTTAAGCGCATTTTAAATCTAAAGTAGAGACGCTGAAAGCCAGCAGCAAAAGCAGCAGCAGCAGCAACAGCAGCAACAACAATGATGACGACGACGACGACGACAGGGCAATTTAAATGACAAAATTATATATTTAGTGCTGTCCCCTCTCCGCCCCACCGCCCCATCGCGCTTCCCCCTTCCACCACTCTCCTTTGTCCTATGCCCTGCCGAATCGAAGCTCGACCTCGACTAGAAACCGGTGCGCTGTCTCTTTTTCTATGTATTGTAAATGTAATCAAAAATATCGATCGGTTTTATGCAAATTGACTGCGCGTTGCCCAACACTCTGCGCCTGCAGACCCTCCCCCTCTCCGGTCGCCCTCACCTCCCGTCTTTTCTTGGCCCGTTTTTATTATAATTTTTTTTTCTTTCTATTTCTATTTATGCTATAATTTAGCAAGAAAATGGCGTCGAAATCATAAAATTACATTATAATAAGCAAGTAGATTTCGTCGGTAGGCTGGCAATGCTGTACGACCAGATACCCTGTACTCAGCTACAATTCTGATCGAGTATCTCCAGTTATACGCCGTTTTCCATTTACAGGGTATTCCATAAGTGGCCATCAGGTCTGATCGAGTATCTCTAGCTATACGCCGTTTTCCATTTACAGGGTATTCCATAAGTGGCCATCGGGTCTGCTTGCCGCCTTCTGCTTTACAATTAAATGGAATTATTTTTGTTTTGTTCTCCCCGCCGTATTTGACTTTTTTTATATATCTACGTTTTTTTATTCCCGTGGTCGTTTTTTTTAATATTTTTCCTTCCGGTCACCTTTACGAAATTGCAATGTTGTTGCTGTTGTTGTTGTTGTTGTTGTTGTTGGCTAGCTTGCATTTCTAGTTGATTGGAATTCAATTAATTTTATTTGCTTTCCTCTGCAATTTCCTTGGCATTTTTTATTATGCTTGTATTTATTGACACACACACACACACACACACACACACACACATACACACACACTTACCGCAAAAACCCCCTAGAGAAACTACAGTTAAATGGACTTTTTTTTTTGCTCTCTCCCTTTTGCATTGTTTGGTTTTTTCTTCTTCTTTTTTATTTGTTGCTTTGCATTTGTCGCCAATTTAGTAAATAATAAAAATGGGAGTCAGTCCTTGCAGTTCGCACTTAGCTGCTGCTGCTGCTGCTGCCGCCTCCCCTTGCCCAACCCCCACCCCTTCTCAACTGGGTTTTTTCTCTGGCTGTGGCTGGTTGTCGTCGTCGACTGCGGACACTTTGCGGCTTTTGTTGCGGTCGGCGTTTGTTTGCCCCGCTGACTTATTGCCGGCTTGAATTAGTTGTGGCCTCAGCTAGCCGGCTGCAGCAGCTGCCACAATATAGCATTGATTTGGCGCCGGCTCAACGTTACGCGGGCATGGCAGACCCCAAAACTGCCACCCAACATATTTAATTGTATTACATTTATAACAATTTGTGCAAAGGCCAAAACAACAACAACAGCAACAACAACCAAAACTTGACCGCCCGGTTAACACGCTTAAAACCTCAAAGCCAACTGAAGGGAAAGTGTGGCGTAATTGCTAAAGTGCAGCCAGTTGAAATACCCTTGCTTGATAGGAGTTCAGTTGACAAGATAATTAGTTTCAAATTGTGAAAGGTTGAAGTTCAAAGTTAAGCCGTGCAAATAATATTCTTGACTGACTTCTAACTGCAACTGAAGCTTGTGCTAGTAAGGCTAAGAATGACGATTTGACTTTAAATGTAGGATTAATCCAGAATAGCAATTGGTCTACAAATCAAACAATGATCGAAAACCAAATCTTTTTTTTGACAAAGTGGTTGATTCATCCTACCTTATCTATATTTGTTTAGATGACAACAGACAACAGAGTCTGAAGTAGCCAGCAAATGAACTAAGCCCACTTGTAGAGTGTTTGGTCAACAATACTTAACCGATGGTTAGCCAGAGACAGAGAGAGAGAGATAGAGAGAGAGAGAGATAGAGAGGGATGGCAGGCACAATGCAGTCGGTTAGCATAGAGCACGTTGTCCTCGGTCACAAGGCACCAGCCATAAAAGTAAATTAATTTAGTTGAAAGCTGTAAAGTTAAAGCTTTGTTCACAGCTTTCTACTTTAGCCACTTTTTTCTTTCTTTCTTTTTGTGTTAGCCTGGCTCGTGGCTGTTCGCTGTTGGCTCTTGGCTGGCTGCTGGCTCGTGCCTGGTTAAGTCTTAGCCGCGAACTTCATGACGTCGACGACGAGAATGACGCCATTGGCAAGGGCGCTGCTAACTTGGCCAACAGACTAGCTGTCTGGCTGTCTGGTTGGCTGGCTGGCTGGCTGGCTGGCTGGCTGGCTGGCTGGCTGGCTGGTTAACTGGTTGACTGCCTGGCTGGCTGTATAGATTTTTATGCTGGCAGTTTATTTAAACTTTTGTTAACGCCGTGTTGGCCGTGGCATGTGACAAAGTGGCGTTGCTGGCGATAAACTTGGATATTGTTGCATTCGTGTCGAGTATTTTCAAACACGTGCAGGAAGTCAGCTATTAAGTATCATTAAGTTTTGCTCAGCATACTTTGCATAATTTATATATAGATATAGATATATATATATATAATATAAAATACAATTTATACGCGTTGTTAATTGTATTCGTAATCACATGTGAACAAATCTGCTGGCACATTTGATTGTCTCAATTCCATTTGCATATAAATAAATTTCATGTGATTACAATGAAAAATAACACAGACAAAAACGATTGTACGGCAAAAATATGCCAAGTCAAAGGCAGCATTTAAAAGTCCAATTCATAGGCCAAAAAAAAATAGTAAAAAATACTTAACTACTAATAACAATTTCCGGCGCGGCTGCATAATGCAAATGACTTTTTCTCAAACAGTAACAATAAATAGTAAGAATACGCCAGTCGAGAGAGCCCGACTAGCAGATACCCTGAACTATTAAATAATATGTGATAGCTTAATTTGAAAACACATTTCAGTTAATAGAATCTGGGTTTCACAATAGATCACTTGCGATAACTTTTATGTCTTTTACTGCTATCGGAATATCGATTTATATCGATATTCAGTAAACAACTTTCTGCTGCCCGTTACATACTCTTGCCCAACTTCATCATACCTTTTAGCCATTATAATAGGTTCAGGGTATGACAACAACAACAACAACAACAACAATAACAACTTTTCTTTGCATTGACTTACGGCGGCCTTTTGTCAGCGCAAAAAAAATAAATAATTGCATACAAAATGTGCGCGATTTATTTGAGAAATAACTACAACAGCAGCAGCAACAGCAACAGCAACAGCAAAAAATTGTAATGAAATTAAAGCAGCAGCAACAGCAAACGGCAACAGCAACAGCAACAGCAGCAGCAGAAACACAGCAGCAACAGTTGTTACATCACATCCTCAGTTTTGCTAAGTAGAAATTATAATGCAACAATAAAAAGCCAACAAAAGACCGAACGAACAAACGAACAAGCGGCAAAGCAACGCATTACAAAAATAATAATAAATAAATATGCAACAGCAGCAACAATAAGTACAACTGCAGCAGCAACGTTGACGATGACGAATGTTGCGACGGACGATTGCCGCCTCCTCTGCCATAGTTTTTATATGTAGTAGATATAATTATGGCTGCAGCAGCCCCGAGGGGAGGCAGACAGGTTTTGTGGAGAATAGCAGCAACAGCAACAGCAACAGCAGCAGCAGCAGCAGCAGCAGACATCAGCAGCAGCAGCAGCAAGTATTACACATATATATAATTTAAATTTAGTTTAATTGTTATTCTCCGGTGCTGAGCGCACAAGCAAACAACTCTGGTTGTTGCTGCAACACTAGAAGAAACAAAATACAAATGACAAATGGCAAATGACAATTGCAAATGAAAATGAAAATGAAAACATAGAAATACTAATTAGCCCGCATACCACATGCGAAAATTAAATAGGTGCAATTAAACATCCGCTAAATAATCAAATTTTCAAATGCCGAGCGACTGCAGCAGCAATGTGCAACGGTGAGGAAGGTGGGGCAAGGAAATAAGCAAAAGACGCAGACACAAAAAGCCAAACAGTGCCAGCAATAAATAATTGCATTCATCTGACAGTTTAGTATGCATCAGTTCTATTTAGCTGTAAAAAGCTGTGATTTATTCAACTATTATTTTTATTTCATTTATTATTTTATGTTGCAAGTCCGAATGAAGATGCTTAAGTGTCAAATGTTCTATTAAAGTTTAGTCGGCAGACGTCATAAATCTGAACCACTTGAAATAGGGCCAACTTAGGCGCAGCTACGTTCACACACTCTTACAGATTGGATTCAAAGGGATCATTTAAGAGATAAGTGACTTGTTGTTCAGTTGAAGTGAGGCAACATCAATTGCCACAAAATTCAAATACAAATTTAGTTATATACAGCAGATATCTATCCACACACAGGACATAAATAGTTATAGCTAATAATATCATACATACATGATCATATGATGATGATAATTGTTATTTGTTTTTGGCAAAGCAGAAATGATTTCAAAACCCATTCAGAAAACGTAGAAATTTTCGAGGAAGGCCTTTGCTGGCAACAACTCAACAACAACAGCTCTGAGGAAGTTGATGCTAGTTGTACACTCTGCGGAATGCCCCACTTACTTCTCTTCATGCTCTGCGTTCCTGTATTTGAGAACCACCTGTAGGTGGGCATCACATAGTGAGGCTATATTTGGCTGCTTTGTTGCAACTATTGTATTAGTTTTGAAAAGGAATTTGGCAAAGTGTGTAATTTACACACATGAGTGCTAGATAAACTCTGGGGAATCAGTCGTAAAATGCTAACGTTGGCAAGATTGTTGCCAAAGCGGCTGAGAATGTTGCCAAGGCCGAGGAGAGGCGGCCGACAAATAAAATTTACAACCACTGTGGGTGGTGCAGGTGGTGTTGCTGGTGTTGCTGGTGGTAGTCGCTAGCTGCATCAAGTTCTGGGCAGGTGCTGGCGGCGTAGCCATAAAAGGCAGCCACAACTATATAAAATGCATCGCCCGAAGAACGCAGCAGTAACCATAAAAATGCAGACGCCAAATGGTTGGCAGCCAACGCTTTTTGCCTTTTATTTATTTAACTATTTTGTGTGTGTGTGTGTGTGTGTGCTACATACATAATATATATACACATACACACATACATATATATATGTATAAAATTATTTAAACAACAATGTTGCGGGGCACTTCTGTTTCTTCGCTGGCAAATTGCATTATTTGTATGCCCAAGTCGAACATTCTGCTCTCTCTTTCGCTCCCGTCAAATTTGATTAAGCAGGAGAAGGAGGCACTCAGTGCTCAGTGCTGAGTTACACTCTCGACACGCCCACAAAAAAAGGAGAGAGAGAGGGAGAGAGGGGAGACGCGTTCAAGAAGTCATCGATACTTTTGCGCAATCAGCGCAATTTCTACGCGACGACATCGTCCTTTCTTTTAATACTCTAAGCCCATTAAAAATTGCGAAAGAGGGTATCATGAAGTTGCGCGTTTGCTTGCAACATGCAGCACAAATTAATATATATTCCTGATCAGCATCAACAGACATCCACAGAGTCGATTTAGTCATGTCGAGGCAGTCTCAGAAACTATTTGAGTTAAAGACTTCAAATTTTGATATCGATAAAAATCGATTTTCAACAGCAATAAAATACATATTTGTAAAGTTTTAGCCCTATCATTTATTTCGATTATATATAGATTATATAAACTGTTCAAATTTCAATAAGAACCTATCAATTTTGTTAACCAAAACTTATTTTCACATTTCATATCATTTCAAACTGCTATCAGCAAGCCTATTCTGTACTCAAGGGTATCTCCTAGTCGAGCACACTCGCCTCGCACATTCTGGCTGGTTTTTTGTTGCCTTTGCCTGTGCCTACCGCAGCAGCCGGCTAAAAATCAAATTTAATATTATTATGATTCACTTGTGCGGCAAACGAAGCAAGTGATGTTGCCTTGTGAATCAACTCGACTTGACTCGATTCGACTCTCGCTGCTACTGCGGTGATTGACTCGACTTGAGACTCAGTCATGTGCGACCCGTCACGAGTAAAGGGTGTCATGCCCCGCCCATACCCCAATCCCCCATTTCCCCGACCCCTAACCCGCTATGCTCTTCACAGACAGAGGGGTGCTGCTGCTGCTGCTGCTGCTGCTGCTGGCAGAGGGCGTGTTGCGTTACACTTGATTATATATTCCAACATATTCACGGCTCAATAGATCGACTAGAGTCGTCATATATATATATATAAATATATATGGGCGGGGGCGGCAACTTGATGTGTTTGCGTGTGTGGGTGTGTGTAGATTTCCTGTGTGTTGTTTTTTTCTAACTCTTATGCCCTGCATAAATAAGGGACAAAGGGTATAGCAAGCAGACTTGAGGGCTTGAAACACCTTTAGCTAAAGTGCTCAAATTAATCTGAATAAAATGAAAAGTTTGTAAAATATTGATTTGACAAGGAATGAAATAATGTAGGTTTTCAATCTGAATATTCATAAGTGCAAATACTTGGTATCTACCTAGTCGAATACTTCCAATCTTCTTCATGTTCTTTATTTATTTTTCGATATATGAAAATAATAAGTGAAAATATGCATGTTTGGTTTTAGCGCATAATTGCGCACGTAAGCCCCTTTAAGTCAGGGCAGGGCGGGGTAGGCGGGGACTTGCAACGCCTTGTGGTTAGAGTTAGGACTCTTTTAGAAATGAGGCATAGGCAGAGGCAGAGTTGTTTTGGTTTTGCCTGCATTATTCATGGAATTCGCATATGAAGTAAAAAAAATCCTTAACTTCACACTCGACGAGTTAATAAAATTCACAATTTTAGTGGCCACAAACGAAGCTAATTTACGATAACTTTTTGCCATAATTAAGTGCTACAAATTGTGGAGCAATCAATGGACATTTCACATTTTACCTAGCTAGAAGTCGTTAAGAACCTTTGCCACCCATAAATCAAAAGGCAACAGCAAAAACCATCGAACAACTCGCCAAGGTCTGTCAGCAAATAAATAAATTGAGGACGGAACCCAATGGAAAGGCGAAGCAAGAAGTGTGTGTGGCATGCACCACCAAAAGAAACAAACCTGTCACAATGTTCTTAGTTAAGCAGCAGCAACTCTGTGGCAGCAACGAGCAGCGAACAGCAGCTCACAAAAAGTAGCGAATTGGTATAAGAACAAAAAGTAAGAAAAATAAGTCGCTAAAGTCACATAAACAAGAAAGAATCGTCTATATTGGACAGTCGAAGAGCGGAGGCAAACTGCTATATTTGACTATAAATTCCGATTCCAGTTCCGATATAAAGTCCGAAGTTGAGCATTATGTATTTGAGAATGACTTGAATAACTCGATAAACAAAGAACTCATCTTTCTATCGATTGTTCCTGTTGCAACTATATAATATAGCAATCCGATTCGACTGGCATTCAAACTGAGAGAGTTCTTCTTTTCCAAAAAGATAGTTCTGCAATCTTAAATCACAAAACAGTTTTCAGTTACGCTAAATAAAAAACGCACAAATTCAGACAAAGAGTTTTGCATTTCAACAGCCATTTTTATGTTGAAGAAAACCCTCTTTAATTACAGGTAAAAAAATGTATAATAATATCAAATGATATATTCACATTTCCTCATAATCTCTCGCTCGCTCTCTCTCTCTCTCTCTCTCTCGCTGTATCTATCTCCCTCTGGCCACATTCACAAGGCAAATCTTCGATGTGCATACAAAAAAAGAGAAAAAACAAAAAACAAATGAAGCAGCTGACTTTTAATGCATATCAAACATTAAACAACAGCACACACATGTGTGTGTGAGTGTGTGTGTAACGACAAGGCCGATGCAAAATGAAAACTGTAAAACACATTTCCACTTGTATCTGTGTGTGTGTGTATCTGTGTCGACATCGTTTTTTTGCCCTCTTTTTTTGTGTGTGTGTTGGATTTTTACATTTTTAGATTTTAACATTTTATATTGCACGTCATTACAGACAATTAAATGCAAAGTAGTTTCCTGCACTTGCTTTGCCAAGCGGCCTCCTCTCCTCTCCGCAACCCCTGCCACCCCTGGCGCACCCCCCCCCCCTCCCCTCCCCTCCTTTCTTCCGTCCCACCAACGCCCACGTCAAACGGACAATGCAAAATAGAAAAAAAAGTGAAAAAAAAGTTGAGAAGTTAAATGCCGACACATAGTGGCGTGTAGCAACAACAACAACAACAACAACAATAAAGAGGCATTCATTCATATGTGGCACACCAAGCAGCAACAACCACAACAACAACAACGTGGAGTGATTATTGCCGCAACACAGAGCACATTACACATGTTGTAGTTGTATTTTTTTTTGTTTTTTCGCTTTTCATGTTGCTTTCCTCGCCTGGCGCTTTGCTGCTGGTGCTGCTGCTGCCGTTGCTGATTACAGATCTACACATATATATATTTATATATATAGTAAAACTCGTACTCTTTACTTATATATGCAGATAAATATCTGGAGAGGAGTTGCGCGGAGAAGGGGGATCTCTCTCTCTCTCTCTCCTCTACGCAATTCACTTTGGCCTACCTACGACTTCTGCTTCCGCCACACAGTCGCTTGAATGAGGCTGCAATTTATGCCACTTGCCACTTGCCACTTATGCCACACTTGCTGCACTTGACGCCGCTTGCCGCTTGCCACTTGCGACATTGCCACTTTATTATTATAATACAAAATACAAAAATGTAGTTTTAGTTGTGGGCTGCTGCTCTTCAAAGCCTCCGTTGATTTCCTGCCCCCTTCTTTGTTGTTATTAATGCTTTTGTTTTAACGGTCCAACAATTGCTAGTTTCGTCCAACTTAAGTGCCACATTTTGATTAAAGACAATGCAGCTAGCCGGCAAGGTGGCACACCAGCTGAGTTTCCCTTTTCGTTAAATACCCTGTAGTCATCAAAAGCGATAGTCTATGCCAGTCTAGTCTATGCCAGTCTAGTCTATTCCAGTTTAGTCTATTCTAGTTTCTAGTCCTCTGTCCCCCCGTTATAGTCACCTATATGATTAGTCCTTATAATGCAATTATGAAACCCATAACATAACCTTCACTAGAATCCTTCAGAACACTTCACACGACGGAAGCGGAAACGAGATTCATTTCGGTTTGACACGCTGACGCGTTGCACAACTTTAATGCAACTAATTAAAAATTCCAATTATTGCAACCAAATGAATTAAAAAATGTACTTAATCAAAATCGGTAAACAGTTTCAATTAATTACACTTCACAAATGCTTAACAAATTCCATTAAAAGCTGCCACAATCTATGATAAATTGGCCTTAAAATATTAAAAAGCCACAAAATCAAAATGCAGCAATAAAATCCAAAAAAAATGGGTTGGCAAAAAAAAACTGATTTGGAATTGCGAGAGCAATTAGCTAAATGCGTAAAAACATTGGATTACAAAATTAATAAACTTGATTATGTGCGTGCAACAATGAAACTACTTGCCACATGCAACGCACAAATGTGACAAAATGCAAAAGCCACACACAAAACAACATTAAAAATGCAAAACATAAAACGCGAGTTAACCGAGCAAAAAAAAACCCAAAAAAAAAACAACATATTTATACGGCTAAATAAATGGCCTGTAAAACATATGTGTGTGTGTGTGTGTGTGTGTTTGTCAATGAAGTGTTCGAGCAGTAAATCAACAAATTAAAATATTGCATTTGGCAATGAGAGAAAAAATCAGACACACACAGAGCCAAGCAACAAGTTGCCAAAGCGAGTGCTGTGTGTTGGCATGTGTATGTGTGTGTGTGTTTATGTGTTGGTGTGTGACCAAAAAGGTCCGGCAACATGTTGCGCTTGCCACAAAAAGCCGGAAACCACAAATATTTGCGGCACAAACAACAACCAAAATAACAAAAACCCAAACAGCTGCCATTTAATATGTGTGTTTGTTATTGTTGTTGTTGTTGTTGTGGTTGTCCATTTTGTTGTTGTTGCTGCTGCTGCTGCTGCTGTGCATTGCGTAGTAGGCGCAAAAGAGGCACGCACACGCACACATTGCCAAAAATATGCCGAAATCAACGCAAACAGATTTTACCAAGGCAGCAGCAAAAAGCAGACAGCAGCCAGCTCGAGAGAGAGAGAGAGCGAGAAAAGCTTAAGTAGCCAAAGATGGCGACGAAGCAGGAGGCGCAGAAGGAGCAAGAAAGGAAAACAGTCAGCAGCCAAGCAGCCAAGCAGCCAGACAGCAAGGAGCAGCTGTTCTAGCTGTTATCCTGGCACAACTTACAGTCGCACAAACACACGCAAAATCACAAAATACGTGCGACAAACGGGAGCAAGCAGCAAGCAGCAGCAAGCGGCAGCAGCAGCAGCAGCAGCAGCTGCAGAAGCAACAAGCGATAGCAACCACAACGCACACACACACCCAACACACACCACCACCCCCTTAAAAAAAGTATTCTACTGTTTGGCAGAGTCGCTCTCTTGCTGCGAGTGTTTGTGTTGACGCCTTGGCTTTTGGCTCAAGGTCAAGTACAAGCCAGTAACCACCACCCAAAAAAAGCAGAAGAAGAAGCAGAGCCGCAAAGCAGAGTCAAAAGACAGCCAACCCCAGCCCCAACTCCACCCCCAAACAAAAAGTCAGAGCAAGTGCTTTAGTCACCCCATTTTTGAATCCTTATGCGGTACTTTGCCAAAACATTTTTCGGGTTACTTTCCATACCCTGTGCCCAGAAAAACGGCTAAAAGGGGCATAATGTAGTTGTGCGTAAGTATGTAATGCTTAGAAGTTAGTAACAGCGACTCCATTATGTATACAAATATTCCTGATCACCATCAGCCGAATCAATGTGGTCACGTCTATTTGTCTGTGTGGATAAACAAGTCGATTTCAAGGTGTAGAGACTTCAATGTTTGGCATATAGATTATCGTATAACTTACGCAGAACAAGTTTCTTTTATTTTATCGATAACTAATCGATTTCCTAAGACAACAAAAGCCAAAGCATTTAAATTAATATATGTTGATATTATAATCAGACCTTTTTTTGGGCAACTGTACAAATATCGTTAATATTGGATAAATAAGTTTAGGTTAGTTGCGATGGTCGTCGGCAGGAGCAAGATAAGTGTTCAGGAATTAGCTCTTCTTCCTCTTCCTTGCAGCTTCTGCAAAAATTAACATCACAAAAGATATAAAAATATTATTAACCAAAAACCTACCTTCAGCAAGGCTACTCTCCGTTTGACAGGGCATCTGCTAGTCGTGATCTCTCAACTAGCGCATGCTAACTTGTTGGGTCTTGGCTGTCTAATGTGGCAACTTGACAACCCGCCACAGCCCACTTGCCACACTCTCAACTGCCAGCCAGCGACATCCCCTGTGTTTCGGAAAAAGGTTCAGTTTTGAGTGTGTCGACATCATGTTTTCATGATATTTGTGCGCTTTTATTGTTTTTTATGCTGTGATTTTTTGGGACCCCAAAAAAAACAAAAAAAATACAAAAAGTTTAAGCTGTCTATTGTTTTGTTTGGGCAACTTGCAACTTGTGCTGCCACTTGTTGAGCATTCGCTTTAAGAGTCAAGTGAGAACTGAGCGCTGCACAAAAGGCGAGCAGTCGCAGCAGCTGCAAGGACATTTGCATTTGAGACGCTGCAACAGCAACAACAACAAAATCTAACTGTGTCTGGCAATACACACACACACACACACACACACACGCATATATACACATATATATATATATTTAAGCAAGTCAAACTTAAGCAGCCCCAGTTAGTTGCTAGAGGGCAGCCAATTTTGCATAGCATACTTTGCGGGCGCACATTTGTGGCACATTCGCCTGGGCGACCAGCAACAGCCACGCAGGCATCCCTTTCATAGACTCTATGTATGTGTGTGTGTGTGTGTGTGTGTGGGTGGGTACGAGTGTAAACTCAAGTGTGCGCAATAAGTGTGCGGTTTCATGGCTAGTTGAGCGTCAGCTTCAAGTACGGCACAAGCATTTCCAGGCATGACTGCCTCAAGGCGAACCCGCAAACTGAAATCAGACCGAAACCAGCCCCCGCCCCAAAACAATTCCATATGGAAGTAGGGGTGCCTTAGACTATAATTTATAACGTTGTGCATACATATATATATATATACAAAATATACAAATTTATTATTGAAAATATATTTATAATTTGCTGATTTCTTTGGCGACATTTAAAGCTTATGCAAAGCATAAATTCCCACTTGTTCTATATCTCTTTTTGAACTGAAATATAGATTCTTCTTCTTCCACAAAAAATAAATAAAATAATAATAAATTAAATAAAAGCCGTTACATTCATTGAATTAGTTTACGAATGCAAACTTTACAGCTGCGAAAACTGTTTTGTTTCGACGCTCTCCAATTTGTTGGAAGATAAAAAAATAACTTGGCATTTTAATCAGGCAAATGTAACATATATATACATGTATGTATATATGTTTATAAACATATGCATGTTTCGAGTATTTTGTATTTGTATTTTCAGCGTATGCATTATGCTTTTGTATCAATGATAATTATTTGTCTGATGTTGTATTTGTCGTCGTCGCTGGCTGCACACACAAAAGGAATCAAACAAAACTTTGTGCCTTTGTCTAGCACAGCACAGTGTGTGTGTGTGTGTGTGGGTGTGTGGGTGGGTGTGTGTGTCAAATTAAAAGTGTGAAGCAGATGCGGCAGAAAGACAAAGGTGCCAAAAGGTTGATGTCTGCCAGTCCTCAACCTGCCCCCACTCTGCACACATCGCACCCAACCTCGACATTTTTAATATACTTGTAGCTAACGCGTGAGCGAGCTTTCCCTTTACTTTTGTTTCCTTCAGCAACACACACACACACCGACACACACACGGCGACACACACACGGCGACACACACATGTGCAAACTTATGCATATGAAACAAAAGCGGGTGCAAAAATAATAATCATAAGCATGGAAATGTATAAGACACTCAGTCAAACCCACTCTCAGTCGAAACAAGAAGAAGACGAAGCTCCAGAAAAAGATGCTGAATAAATTCGAAGAAATTGTAAAAGTAAAGGCAAAAAAAAGAATAAATTATAATGGGGAAAGTGTGGAGAAAGTTTCGAGCTGCAAAGTAATCACAGTGATTTTAATCAATGTACTTTTAATCTGCATATGTTGCTTTCAACTATTATTTTGAAGAGGAATAATGAAATCAATGAAGGAGAGCACATATCGATATCGGTATCGGCTATCGATAAAGGAAAGGCGCAGTCAATGGTCAGCAGATAAGAGAGACTTAGTGAAAAGGGTAGAGCAGAGGCAGACATAGAGATAAATAATGAAGTGGAAATTAAATAAAAAGTGGCTAAAACTATTCCCAATAAACATTGTGTCGTTAAACACACATTCAAAATGCAAATCATATTAAATTGTATTAAAGAAATGAAACAAATTTAATTGCCACACAATTTATAATACATTTTTCGCAATCACATTAAAAGCATTTTGCTGTTTTGCTGTTATTAGAATGGACACGCATTAAAAACTGGCTGAAAATTAAACAAAATGATGTGGCAGAGGCAGGCGGGGTTGACAAAATACACAGTGACCATTGAGAAGCCATCAATTTATTATAAATTAGTTGTTTCATAACTGATTTATGTTTTTTGGCAACAATGTGGCAACCAAAATAACAGTCGAGGTGGCGCGTTTAGCTACCAGTCTGTGTTTGCGGACTATTCAATATTTTATTAATCGTATGTTATCAATCAAATGTCGACTACAACAACAACGACCAGGAAAGGGGAGAGGCGCACACACATGGCGTATGCGTAATGCGCAAATCAAAATCACTAATTTCAAAGAGGGGGGGCGCCACAGGAGTCGGACTCGGACTCGGACTTGCTGCTGCTGCGGCTACTTAGCAGCAAATTCGATTTGTATGCCTCAGTTTGTCTGCATGTGGCTTTGCCACACGCGCTCACACACGCTGCCACGTAAGATGGTGCCGCCAAGCGTCTTTGAGCCGAGACGCAGGGTAGAGGACACTCCTCCAGGATGCAGGTTGACAGACTGGCAGGCAGACAGGTCTCGCATTGCAGTTTGTCGTCCTGCCTGCTGCTGTGGTGCTAGTGTCAGTTATTAACGCAATTAATTCAATCATTATTGAATCATGCAATGCGCAAATGCAAAATGGGTACGCACTTCAAGCACGATAATCACAGCATCCAGATAATAATAATGATAATGCTAATGATGACGCTGACGCCGACGCCGACGCCGACGCCGACGCCGACGATGATAATGTTAATGACGACAATCGTAATGATGTTGACAATGATGTTTTTGGGGGCTGCACTGCACATGCTTGCCTCTCTCGTGTGTTTGTCGTCCTGCATGCAACAGACGAGGCAATGCACATATTTGTCATGTCAAATCGCAACCAAAGTGTTACGTCAAAATCAACCCCTAACTCCTAATATCCGTCACATCTCCTACATGGTCCTCCGCCACTCCGCTCTCCCTTCAGCCCTGCATCCACCATATCCACCCACGATTTGGCAACATTTTCATTAAATATGCCCAAAGTGAAGTGGTAGCCACTCCCAGTGTCAGTTTATCAAGTGCAACACACAGCTGCATCCATTCTCAAACCCCGTCGAAAATCTTCTCATTGGCCGCCAGGGCACATAGCACAAATTAGCTTTCAAATTGCTTTACACATTCCATAAGCGAAAAATTTGACCAGATCTGCCCTTCGAATTAGTTCTAAGTGCTCTAATGGGAAAGTTGCAAACATATATGAAAATATGTTGCTACGTGTGGAAAGTTTCTTGTTTCACAGTAAACAACAGAAATTATGTATCAATAATAAATTGTAGCTAACATTGCTGTGGGAAATCGATTTATATCGATTTTTACTAAACAGTTCGATTGTTTCCGTCTTTTCTAATCTCTGACAAACGGAAATGGGTAATCGACCCGACCCTGTTGTTGACTGTGATGTGATCATTATCTATAAATATTTATTATTTATTATATTTACTTATTGTAAATTGCAAATATTTGATAGCTTCAAACAAGTATCGTTTATTGCAACTATATTTGGCGATAAATCTGTGGCAGCCTCAAAGTAGACAACACTTTCGGCAGCAAGTAAATCACATTGGTGTGCAGCATATTAATTTGTTAAATATTTGATTTCGGTTACTCGAGAACGGCCCGGTCCTCTTGATCAGCACCCATTTGTCGGCACCCCAATTGCTGTTGTGCGGAATTTTTAATAAGCACATTTTGACACTCGCACAAAAATGCAAAAAACGTGCGACATTTGACGCCAACAGCGAAGGCTGCTCAGTGGATGCTTTAGTGGTTTTTTGTGGATGGGTGGTGCGGTGCGCAATGGGTACCCACCAGCCATAGCCATGCCCATTTTTCATTGTTATTATTTGCGCCGTTTCAATAATAATTGCATTCCCCGGTCAATGCGGCTCGAGCAAGTGAAATGCAGCTGCAGGTTTAAGCAAAGGCAATTATTCATGGGTGAAAATCAATTTGTTGTTTACATAATTGTAAAAAATGTTTTTCAATAAACAAATTATTTGATTATTATTGGGCGGCAATTAAAACAAAAGCCTGAAAAAAACACGACGCTCAAACAGACAACGGACAAGCAACAACAACAACAGCAAACAGCCAAAAAGCTGTAAAGATCAAGCGGCAATCGATGCAGCAGCAACAGCAGCAACAGCAGCAGTTGCAACAGTTGCAACGGTTGCCACAGTTGCATCCTGACCACCAACTGGCAGGATAAATACCATTGTTGCAACTGTTGTTGTTGTTGTTGTTTGTTGCTGCTGCTTTTGTGTAAATGCTGGCTGCCTCTCACTTTGAGCTCGACTGCCTCTCAACTCTCGCGGATGTGAGAGGCATTGGTCGGCTTCAAATATTTAATTGCCTTGTATTGCGGTTGAATGCGACGCGTATTAAAAATATTTACCCACAAGCACACCACACACACACACACACACACACACACACAGACACACACAGAGTCAGATACATGCTCAACCAGCTGCAGCTCGAAGGTGTCGCGACTGTTTGCATTTTTCACACCATTGTTTTTTCTTCATTTTTTTCCTTTTTTTTTGGCAGGAGGTCAGGGAAATCTTTATGTCGTTTGCTTGGTTTTGGTTTTGGTTGTCAATGCAACGCAATCCCAGCTGAAAGGCACAAACAGCCAGACAAATAGCCGCCCATCTGCCCAAAGATATCGTTGATATTTAAACTGCGTTGAGGAATGCATTTTGCAGTTCAGCTACGAACTCAGTCCAGGGAACTTAACTGGATTATCTGCTGCGCCGGCATATATATATATGTATATATATATACTCTAGTGCAGACTAGTCTCAAATTAACTTCAGCTAAAAAATTCTTCTCTAGCTTTCTAACAGCCATTGATTTAATCACTTATAACCATTAGGAATGCTTCGACTGGGAGATGCCAGGAATTCAAGTCTTTAGCTAACTGATCTGATTGGGTTATAGGACAGACGCTGCTTTTGATACTGATCTGATCAATACTAGTTTTATCTTTCATATGCTCTTGCATAACAAAATCCTCTGCAGCTTTTTATTGACAAATGTTTGATTTTCATGCTCATAATTAATTCGTCTTTTCATTTGCGATAATAAAAATAACTCTAAATTTAAATTGATTGCCACTTACCACACATACACATACACAGACACACACACACACACACATATACAAATACATATACATATTTAATCCAGTGCCACTGCTGGCATGTTTTTATTTCGACTCAATTATCTGTTCATCATCGCAATGATAATATTGGCTGGCTGGTTTTCTACTCCTACTCCTACTCTTGCAATTGCAACTGCAACACGTCATGTTGCTCATTATTTTTAAATCGAAGTTTAATTTTTATGAAGTCACGATTATGGAAATATAACCCCGCTCCCCCGCTGACCCCCACTCGCCGCCTTCTGCGTTGTTGCTTTTAAATTATTTTCATTTTTGCTGTTGTTATTTTTTTTTATTTTATTTTCTTCTTTTTTTTTGGACAGAGCGTTAATATTGAATTTTAATTTGTAAGCCGTCCCAGGTCAACCTGCATATGTTAGTGTGTGAGTGGTGTGGTGTGCGTGTGCGTGTGAGTGTGTGTATCTTTGAGCTGTGACAGATTGCGCGGCCTGTCTCTTGCCACATCCCTTGACCCCTTGACCCCTGCGGCTGCCTGGCCGCCTGACCTGTACAACAGTAAGTTGTCAATTAAATTTGGCCAGCCGCATCAAGCTGAGCTTCCCTCTCTCTCCCACCGCCTCTGCAACTGCCACCGCCTCTGCAACTGCCTCTGCCTCAGTCGACGCAGCTGCTGGTCAGGCGTCAGTCCGCCGATCGGCCGTTTGCTTAATTTATATGTATCGCCCGTGTAATTGTCAATATGCCAATAAGCTGCGTGTGGCAATTTATATATACATATATAATATATATATATATGTATATACATATATATATATATACATATATATACATGTATATATATACTAGTATAAAAATACAAATGGATAAAATGCAGAGCTGAGCTGAGCTGAGCTGAGCTGACAGGGGAGGGAAGCGGAGTGAGGCAGGGCAGGTGGGGCAGGGGCGCGGTGAGGGGCAAGCTGAATGCAATGGAAGAATTCGTTCCGATAGATTGAACGGTTTGTTTGCTTGTTTGTTTGAGTTTATTGAAAGCAGACAAATCAATTGAATAGCCAGCGAGTGCCACAGGGCTGCAGGCAACCAACCAACTAACTGATGGGGCGGGGCTGTTACAAAGTTAGAAGCAGTTATTGATATAATTATTATTATTATTATTATTATTATTACTACTACTTTTACTACTACTTTTATTATTAAGTATTAACCAGGGCATCAAATGGAAACCCTTAACCAAATCAGAGACAAAATCGGTGCCCAAATTTAACATTTCTAAAGAATCAGTAAACGGAACTGATATTAGTATAAACCAAAATATCATAGCAATACGGAATAACGGTACTTCTTACCTATTTTACAAACATATATCTTCCATCGGTAGCAGTTGCCGCAAGGATAATAATCAGAGAATAATTGTGCAACAATTCATAAACTAAACCAGAAAACTTGCACTTTTCTGTGCCACAACTGTAACCTAAATATGATTTCGTAAAACAAGCTGTTTAAAACTAAACTAAAACTATATTAAACTAAACTAAACTAAACTAAACTAAACAGCTGCGTAAAGTAATTATAAACCTAATTAATTTGATTAGCTTGAAGAATTGAACAAGTTGCACGTTAGTAAAAGAAATGAATTGTAATATAATGAAGACATGCTGCAAGCAGACAGTCTGTTGCCTTGCTACTTTCATGCTTGTACGCAGCCCTGGCTGTGGTTGCAACAACAACAACAACAGCAGCAACAGCAACAATGACAACAACAGCAATTACAACAATAATAATAATAAGTTACGCATACGCAACGTGTTGGCCGTAAGTAGCTCAAAAGTGTTAAGGATTCAATTAAAGCGATACAAACACACTCAACACACGCACACACGTAACACACACACACACACACACATGGAAGCAAAAGAGCCGCAGCTCTGTAATTCGATTATGGATTTTCCGCCATATTAATGTGAAATATTTGCAGCGCAGTCAAAATGGAGGCAACAACAAAAATAACAACAACCACCATAAAATTAAATGCAGCACACAGCTGCAACGTCTGCTCTGAATTCATACACACTAACACACACACGCACACACACTCACACACACGCACACACGCATATAAGATTTATACATTATAAATTACGCGACAGATGAAATGTCAATGAGTTGGACGCTTACTTATTGCATTTATTTAATTAAATGAGACCAAGAAAAACAAAGGCACACCGAAAATTAAATACCCTTACAGACTGACAATTAAATTTAAACAAGCTAGAATGCTCGAGAGCGACAGCTCGACTAACAGATACTCTGCACACGCTGCTAAATACAAAGTATGCCTGCTGTAAGTAGATTTATTGCTTTCTTATTGAAATATTGTGCATCAGTAGGCAGGCTATAGCTTTTCAATTGTGACATTTATTGCAATTGATAATCGATTTATATCGATAATTGTGAAAGCGGTTATTGTGTGGTAAAACTTGATCGGGTTGTGGTAGACCAGAACTTATATTCAATAATTGAAGACTCTATTTTTATTCTAGTCTCTGCTGCTGATTCTATTATTATAAGCCCAAATATCATAGCGATACTGCATAAAGGTACTTCTGACTTATAGTTCCAACATATATCTTCTATCTTCAATAGGTTACAAATTAACTAACATTCTTAAAATACCCTCTCCAAGGGTTTCAAGCACACAAATTTACTTTAAAGAGCACTAGTTCAAAACCACTACACCCTCGCCACTCTATGCTCTACACCCTGCCCTCCACCTACTAACAGCTACCCTTAGCACTTGTTACGGGCCAAGTAGCGGCGCGGCGTTAACATTTAGCCCGGCCAGCAGTAACAACAACAACAACAACTACAAAAGCAGCGCTCAATGCAAATTTGTGTATGTCAGTTATACAAATAGAAATGCATTTAGCCGCCAAGGCGTTTTTGGCTAGCTGCTTTCGTCTACTATAACTTAAGCAACAAACTTAAATATGCAACAGGAAATATACGCCAATCAAGTGCCAATCTTGAGTCTTGACGGCAACAGCAACAACAGCAACAACAACAACAACACACACACAAAAATAACATAGAGCGTGGGGCAAAATGTCTTTAAAATAGAACGAAATGTTGAACGGCGCTTTTAGCGTAACGTCTTATGACCTAAAAAGTGGCAAGCGAACTAACCAACTCAGCCTAGGCACACCAAACCAAACCAAACCAAGCCAAACCAAGCCAGACCAAGCCAGACCAACCAGCCCAACAAAAACAGAGCCATAAACTCTGGCCAACAACAACAAGAACAACAACAATGGCTAAGGCATAGTATGCTGTTTACAACGCTTGCCACTTGCTACTTGCCACTTTTACTATGCAAAATACTTTTGCCTGCCTGTGCTTCTATCTCTCTCTCTCTCTCTCTCTACCTCTCCCCCTTATCACTCTCTATCTATCCCGCTCTCTGTCTCTGCTGCATAGATTAACAAATAAAAACGGTTTGTTGCCACTTGGCCAAAATTAATTTTTTAACGCTGCAAACAAATAATAAATATATTTAGATCGAAACATGAAATACACTGCATTGATAATAGTTTAGCTACAACTATTTATTATATTAATTAATATTCAATTTTGATTATTTTTTAACTTAACTTGAGTGTTTGAAAGTCTTTTTACTAATAATAATCAAACCGAAATAAATTCCGGCTTCAATTATGGAACGCAAAGTGAAAGGTTTAAGTTGACAATTTACCAAGGATCAGTTTTGTTATCGTTGAGTATATCGATTAATATCGAATGATGGTTCACTTATCAAAATGAAACAAAAAAGCCGACAACAGAGAGCAGTGCCAAAAAAATTGTTTCGAATTGTAGTTGATGGGAAATCAATTTTGGGCAAAATCAGAAGAGAACATAAAATTTGCAATAGCCGCTGATCTCGTCTGTCTGTCCGTCTGTCTGTCTTTTGGCAAAGTTGGTTGCCTTAACAAATGTGCATTTTGGGCTGCTTAAATAATTGATTACATTTTATTGCTCACCAGCAAAGACAACAGCAACAAACGCGACAACCAACCGAATTCAGATGCGGCTTGTCAAGTTGTCTGGCTGCAATTTACCATAATATGGCCCCAAAACTTGCAGCTGGCAACTAAGTGTCTTTCTGTTGCAATACCCGCACACCTCCTTGTCTCTGCCACACGCCGCACCAACAAGCTAAGGTTGCTCGCCGTTGTCTTATATAAAATGCATGCCACACGTTGAATTATTCATTATGAATTGAAATATAGTACATAATACTCATTTTGTTCCACTATTTGAATACTCAAATGGGGAAAGGGAGTTGGGCTGGGGGTACGGGGTAGGGAAGGACCTGGTGAATCGTCATTGCTTGAAACAGGATGAAGAAGACGAGGGAAATGTTTAATTTACCGTCAGCCATTTTCTAATGCAACCGTTGCCCCGTTGAGACACCAAAACTTTGGCCAGGACGCTGGCGAAGGCAGGCGGCTTAATTGTTTTTCATATTTTAATGCCACAACTTGCTGTAACGACAACCCCCAAGTAGCTATGCCCAGCCACCCCCTCGCAGCCCCATCCCATCCACAACCTAATACTTATTTTTTGATGTGCGTTCATAAAATTTAAAATTAAATTTGGCTACGCTTCAACGCAACGCAACGGCAACACAGACATTTTCCGCCAGACATTCGCCATTTTTCATCAGGCTACAGGACGAAGGAAGGAGCAGGGGCTAAGAGAGATTTCTTAGATAAGATAAAATATCCAAGGTAGACAACAAGGAGTTAACCAGCAACAGCAACAGCACCAGCAGCAGCAACATCAAAATGGCTAAATGAACAAAATATTTTGTTTCAGCTTCTTTTTTTTTTTGCTGTGCGCCAGTTTGCTTAATTCCTGCAAAATTAAGCCAAGCATGTAAAAGAGTAACTAAAGCTTGATCTAGAAAAGCATTTGTTAATTTGAACAATATATATAAAATAGCTACGAATAAATGAGCAGAAACTTAATATATTATTTAAAGAAGTACGCAAGCTGGCAAAGAGACTCTTCAATCTGAAAGCTAAGAAAATCTTATCGAAATCGTGCAACAACTTTCTGCAAGAGATGAGCTTGAGTATCAGCATTTGGGGACAAGCAATTTATGCCTAGATAAGAAGTGCTAGTTAGGATAATCATAAAAGTAGATGGCTTAAGATGATTGAAGGGTTTTCTTTAAGCCTGTCGAAGCTTTCTTATACCAACTCTTCAATTTGTTCATTTGTAAGATAGTCATTCAAATTTCGCTCTATATATATGTATATATGCCAGCCACGCCCTAGAAATTATGATTTCCTCTGTTACTCACTCTGTTACAGTCATACTTGAAGTTTAAATTCCAATATACCCCTGCGAATATTGCTATAAGTAAAATATTACTGGACACGCCCACTTCCTTCTGCCTAAAATAGATGGTTATTCATATAAATATAAATCGCAATTTATAAAAAAAATGCAGTTTAAATGAACTCATTGCAAAGTGATTAACTAATTGGCTGCGCTCTCAATGCAAATGCAAATTACATAAATCAATTAGAAGCGATTAAATTATTCAAAGTGTCCACAAAATATTGATGAATGCAGATGGGCAGCTGAGTTGGTTTTATTTTTGTCGTTGCTGATGCCATAAATTGTGGCACCTAATAAATTGGACACAGTGTCATTGTGCAGCATTTACAGTTTATGTGCCACATGCCCCAGCAGCCGCAACAACAACGACAACAAAAGCCACACGGGGCAGCTGCCAGTGGCCACTGCTTTTCCTGTCTCCTGCTGGCTGCTGCCGTTTATTTCACACGAGTTGCACCAGCGAAGTTGCATGCAACAATTGTGTGCAGTCAACATAAAAAAAAAAAAATCTGATCAAAAAAAGAAAAATATAAAAAAAGCGGCTGCAAACAAAATGCCAAAAAAAAGGAGAATAGAGCAAAAGTCCGGGAAAAATGTGGCGCAAATCTCCCCCGGAATTCAAAGTCCCGCTCGCCCTCTGTTCATGCTCTATGCTCCCCCCGTGACAGCGGTGCACCGCAGCGCTTAAAATGGTTTGGCAGTCATTTTTTCACATCATTGATTGCTTATTAGATTAAAAACCGCGCGGCTGGGCAGCAATTTTTTTATTTGTAATTTTTTTTTATTTTGGTTTTTGTTGTGTTTGTTGGTGCTGCCCCTCGATTTGTGATGTGCGGCACGTGCTGGTGCCGCAAGGGGACGTTGCATGCCGCGTAATGTGCCAACAACAACAACAACGATAACAACAAACACAGCCAGCTACAAAATGCATAAAAAGGAGCGTGTGTTGCAATTTGTGCGCCAAAAAATAGGCAACAATTTTTATATCGTTATTTGCGTGTGTGTGTGTGTGTGCTGATATTCCAATAGGTAAGCTAGCTGGTCGAAATGATTTTCAATATTTTGTAGTCTATTTTTATTGTTTTTATTGTTTTTTTGGCGTTCAGAGACTATTAAAGATTCGTGATTTATAACTGAAACCGCATCGCACACACAAAAAATGTTGGCAGCCGTTTTGCATGAACAGTAAGTTAAATGTTTTTACTTGGTCAACAGAGTGGGGGGGGGGGGGGAGAAAGGGGATGGGGTGTGGAAATATGACCAGTTCGTTTATGGCTTGATAAAGTGTTAATCGACAATACAATATTGTTCTCTTTTTTAGCCAATGCAAATCGAGCGATGTTGAACACGGGAGCCTTTTGGGAATTGCTTATTTTGACCGGAAATTGAATATGTTCCTATGCAAATTGAGTAGGTCTTTTTTGTTATTATTGAAAGTGCGGAATGGATGGATGAAGAAATGGTGTCATATAACAAAAATACTATTAATTGGCATCGCTTTTTGTGTGTGTTGTCTGAGTGAGAATTATCTGTTTGCAATTGTTTGTCATTCTCACACTTTTATCTCCAAGGCGAAACTTATTCTTAGATCTCAATTGAAACGCTTTAATTTCCTTCAGGCAACAACATTTTCCATTTATGCAATTAAGAATGCCCTAATTGAGAGTGCTCCACTGACAGATACCCTAAATGAAAGCACTTAACTATCAAAAGTCCTTGTCTATATTTGGAATATTCTTTTGCTTGCTGATTTACGATTTCTCAACTGATTTTGATGATATTTTTGCAAATAATCAATTTTATGTCAAGATATATACTTTAACAGTAAGAAATATATAGCTTTCTGGCATTTTTTTACTATCACTTATCGAATAGTATCGATATTCGCGAAACGAGTAATGTTATCTATAAAATGTGTTCAAGGTAGAAAATAAGTAAAATACTTTGCTCGATGCAGATAATAATATTAATAATATGAAATAATGATCATACATAGAAGAAAATATGTGAAAAACTGGAAAAGCTGGAAAAGTACATTTCTCAGACGGAAAAGTGGCTAAAAAATCGACTATTTGCAATGCGTATCTACATTTAAATATATATGTGTCTGCACACACATGTGAGTGAGTGTGTGTGTGTGCTTGTGTGTTTGTCGATTGCAATATTTTAAACTTTTTATTGTTGTTATTGAGGCTGCTCCTCAGCGTGGGCCTAAGGCCCTCTCGGCCCCGCCCCCTGCGCTACGCCCATTTACCCGTGGAATATAATTTTTGTTTTTCTGTTTTTCTAATCGGGCAGCAAAAAGTTGTTGTTGTTTGATTGGGTGTGTGTGAGTGTGTGTGTGTGTTGTGTTTGTTGTGTGTGTGTGTGAAAAGTTGCGTGTGTGCGTTGCAGCTGTGTGTGCGGTGCTTTTCAAAAGTTAACGCATTATTTTGTCGATTGATTGGTGGCTATAACAAAACACCAAGCCCCGCTCCCTCGACCCTCGACCTGCTAACTGCTCCCATTTGCTAATCGCTTGCTTCATTTTAGACTGGGAAAAGTTTTTTGTTTTTTGCTGTCGGTTGTATAAATTACCGCAGTTTTTAACAATGATAAAAAATTAAAGTTTGCTTGTTTTGTTTGTTTTTTTATGGAGGGATAGTGGTTAGTTCCAGCAGATCCAGCGATTGCAGGCAATTAGTCTGCAAAGTGCAAAACGCATGCCAAAAAAAAAATAAAAGACTGTAAGGCAAAATAAATTAAGGTTTACTGACTAGTTAAAGCTGAGTAAGCGACAAGCATTTAGCAGAGATATACTACAAAAATTAATTTATAAGTATGTGAAAATAAAATAAAAATCTGGAATTCGATTCAGCTGTTAAATATTAGCAGGATTGTTGACAGTAACTAAACCTGTGTTTCTTAAAGATTAATTATGAAATGTTTACAGCTGATCAGTAATATAAATTATTTTTTGCTATCGGAAATCGATTTGAATCGATAATCGCGAAACGTGGGCAGTTATCCATCAAATCGGCTCTTGGTGAATATTTATACTTAATGAATGTTAGATGCTGACTTGCATCATCATCCCTTTTTGCCATTTTCAATGGATTGCAAAGTAATGTTTAATAAATTTAAAGCTTAAGCCTGCACATTAATGTTCTAGCTCAGCGCATAAATAAATGCAACAACATAATTATAAATAATGTTGTAGAATCAACAACCTGAATTTGCCACATTATAATTTCCAGGCTGAATCAGCAGCAGAAAATTATTCAACTGTAGTCTGAGTACTTAATGATTTTTTCTCTTATTATTACACACACACACCAACACACACCCGCTCACACACACATACTTAGAGCATCTTTTATAATGTAGCAACGTTTCATATTTTCATATAAATACTTATATGCCGGCAACATTTGCCTATTATTGGTGGAGTTTCGGGGCAGGGGTAGGCTAGCGAGGGGTGGTGTGGGGGATGTGTTAGGACTGGTACACATCCGTCTACATATAGTACTCATGTGTAGAGTAAGCTGTTATTGCCGATCGCAAACACACACACACACATACACACCCACACACACAGACACAGGAACATTCATCCATATATGAAATATAATAAAATTGTACAGGAAATGACGAACAAGTGTAGAGAGAAGTCCTCATTTCCCCTTCAAACCCCTCCCCCCCTCCACCATAGAACCCATCGATGGTTTGATTATTAAATCCATGAAGTTTTTATATGCCCCGGACACACACACACACACACACACACATACACACACACACACACACACACACATACGTGGCACACATACATATCGAAATTCACTTGATTGCAGTTTTCAAGTGAAATCGTAGCACACTTCACAACGCTTGTTGGCTTGCCTAAGGGTTAAAAGGGTGCATGGGGCAGAGAGGGGCAGATTGTGTTGCACGGAAATATGCCGCTTGTTGATGCCGCTTACTGCCTGCTGCTGCTGCTGCTGTTGCTGTTGCTGCTGTTGCTGTTGCAGCCTGCATGTTGTAATTGATGTTTCAAGTAGCACAGAAAATGCGCGCGCCAAAAACTTCGCCAGGCACCAAGTTTGTTTTATTTGCCGTTGCACGAATTTTAATGAAGCAAGCAAGTTTTGCGACTAAATCAAATTAAAAGTGCGACACACACACACACATGTGTGTGTGCTAGTGTGTGTGCGTGTGTGTGTTGGGAAATGAGCTCGCTCAAAACTAATGCAAGTTTTCGCCAGCATCCGTCTTCTTGGGCTTTTCCTCTTTTTGTCAATTGCTTTACTTAATCTCAAACATTCAATAATGTTTTTCACGCTAATTAATTTTTGGTTACACACAAATTCACACACACTTACACACTCATCTATATATATACATATATACATATGTATATGTATGACACTTGAATAATTTCCTGTGCGGCATCCTTGAATTTACAGTTTACTTGTTTAATTGAGCATGAAAATCTGAAATTCCTCGCTTTAAGCCACAAAATGGCACCTTCTTGGCATCAATTAAAGTTTAAAAAGTTATCTCAGCAGATTTTACTCTGAATTTCGAATTGGCGTATATATTGAATCTGCTGTGTGATATGATAACTATGGCATTTAAAATTGCTTTAATTGTGGGTCTCAAAGCCTATTGATGCCGCAAGGACATGCTGCTGTTATTTTCCGCATATTTTAGTATAATTCTTTTTCGATTTAGCACACATTTTGAAACTATTCTACTGTTTTTTACCGTATCAATAATAAAAACCATTTGTTGCAAGTATTTTTTGGGAAAGTCCAAAAATGTAGAACAATCTTCTATTGATTCCATTGATTGTTTAATTATTTATTGATTGACAGCTGGTTATTTGGTTGCTGTAGAAGAGGAGAAATCCAAGCAGCATTTTGTCTATCATTGCTCCGATTTGCCATCAAGGCAACTGACTGGAAACGTTGCCTCAAGTTCAGTGTTGCACAAACTTATCTCAAGTGGGTTTTGATCGAGATGCTTCTCCCAACCTAACCCAACCTATTTTGGCGCTGTTTCTTGTTCCTCCTTGACAGGATTTCATTGCAGCACTTTTATCTTACCGATTATTGCCAATTATTATTATGATATAAATATTTTATAAAGGAATCATTATAAAATCCACAGTTGCATTTGTTATTCATCATTTGACGATCTTGTGAGATTGTCAAATTGTGTTGCCCTCGCCACATGTTGACATTTCCTGCTGTGAATTTGTTTAAATTGCATTTGTGGCTGCTTCAGGCTGAACGAATCGCCAGATTTGTGGCGAGCCAAGGCAGGCAGCAACAGTCAGCCAGGAACCACCCCGCAAGAGTGGCGCACACCCCGCGGCTATAAAAAAAAACCAAAACACACACAAGTGCCACAAAAGTGGAAGTCAAGAAGAGTTGAGGGATGAGCCCGGTTTGGTTTGGTTTGGTTTGGATTGGATTGCTTTGGTTTGGTTTTGGTTTAGATGAGGAGGCACTTTTTACGCCCAATTTGTCGCGGGCTTAACGCCTCAACGATTATACAATGTGTGGCGGGGTCTAAGGTCTAAGGTAAGGGGGAGGGGGGCAAAGAGACGCGAGGGGGAGACACGTCTCAAAGGTTTCAATAGCGTTGAGTGCAACGCCTTTTTCCTGGCTCCCTGACACCTTTTGGGGGCGTCTTCTTTATTTATTCATATACCCCTATATATACATACATATAGATATATAGACAAGCACATATTTTTTTGTCGGTCCAGACAAGATGGCGGAAACGCAGCGAAATTTTGGATAATTTAATTTGTCGCTTAAAGCAGACGGAAAATGGCCAAGTTGTTGTTGTTGTTGTTGTTGTTGTTGTTGTTGCATCTAAATGCCAGTGAGCGACTATTGAGACTAATCACGCTAATGCGCAAGTTTGTGTGTCGCAAAGACAGACGATAGATGGCGCCACATGTGCGTGTGTGTGTGTGCGTTGTGTGTGTGTGTGTGCCTGGTTATCCACCTGCCTTCAATAATACGTACGCCAAATGCCAAATAATTTATTTATTATATGTGCAACTGACCAAAAGCAGCACACACACACAAACAGACGCACACAACACACACACACACACACAGACACACATATATACACACACTCACGCACTGCACGAGATTTCATTACAACTCATTTGACAGTCTTGGTGCACTCGACGCTGCCAAAATGTCATACCTGAGTGGCAGTCATGAAACCTGCCCCAAAACCCAGCCCCAAACAGCCCAGCCCCAACCCCTGATCCCCTTTGGCAGATTAGCGCGCGACTGTATGTGCGTGTGTGTGTGTGCAAGTGTATGTGAGTGTGTGAGTGTGTGAGTGCTGGAGCTAAACGCGAAATTAAGTGAAATGAAGTTGACCACGTTTCGATTTTGCATCAAAGCTAAATGCAGCAGTTGCAGTTGCAGTTGCAATCGCTGCTTACCTCAATCACCTACTCCCCAGCACCACCCAACAACCTGCCCCACCTTGTTGCAGTTCAGTGGCCAGTGGATATGGCAGTTGCTGCTGGCTGCTGGCTGCTGATTCCTGGCTGGCCCCATGCATTGTTAATACAATTGGAGTCCAACGTCAATAACCAAGTGCCACGAATGGACCATTAGTTGGCTGCGTAGTTTGATGTGGCATGTTGCAAGCATTGCCCGGCTGCTCTTGTTGTTGTTGTTGTTGTTGCTGCTGCCTCGCTTTGATGGCCGCAACCGTTTCTTCGCTTAGTTGCACAGAAACACATATTATATACATAAATATATATGTATCACTGCCATATGCATTCATGTATTCCATATACTACATAGGTATACATATATACATACATATATATATGTATATATATATCCAATGACCGATTGCCCAGAAATAATACGAGGCGAGTAGATAAGCAATAGATTAACCATCTTTACTTGCAGCTAATAAAAGTAAGACAAGTGAAACGAAAGATGAAAAGTTGCGGAGAATCTGGAATAGAATCTGCGGAAAATATAATGCCAAGAATCTTTTGTATTTTTAGACGAGTTGTGACGATTAATGTAGAGGTCAAAACATGATTAAAGCATCCTTGCCTCTGAAATTCGGATCAGTTTGACAAAGTTATGAGTCAGTGAAATTTAGACTTAAGTGGATTTTCTGCCTATGATTTTTTGAGTTTCCTTTTCAAAATCGGATTAGTTTTGGCAAAAGTTATGCTCAGAGAAGTTTAGAACCAATTTTCAAGGGCTTTTTCTTGTTGATCAAGGAGTTTAACATGAATTTCGAGTAAAAATCACGTTTTGATGGATTAATTCCAAACAAGCTCAAAACACAATTGGCTTTTTACGATAATTGGCTAAGTTTTGGCATAGCTCTTTTAGCCATTATACCCATATGCAGATAAAGTAATTTGGTCAAAGAGGCTACTTAAAGAAATGTTTAATATTGTATATAATTTGTTGATATGAAGAGCGCTTCTGGGAACTATTTTTTGGGGAACTTGCATGTCTGGCGCCCATAAAAATATGCAATGCATTTTGAGCAGCAACATTATGTTGTTTTTATTGCACACATGGGGCAGCAAACTGAGAATGACGAAAATAACGAGAATAACGAGAATAACAAGAACAAGGAGAACTTAACTGCTACTCAGCCACGCAGTCACATGGCAAACTTACAAGTAATACTTATCCTAAATGGGCACAAGTGGCCTCCAGGAGTGGCCCTTCGACTACTTGATATGTTTTATGATGCGCAAATTTTGTAATGAAGTTATTGACAACAAGCCACAGCCGCCCCCAGTCTAGGTTCTAGTGTCTAGATCCGAAGAAGAAGCAGCAGAAGCAGATGCAGAGGCAGAAGCAGAGGCAGAAGCAGAGACAGAAGCAGAAGTAGACACGTTTAAGGATACAGATACATATGTGGAACAATATGCAAATGTTACTTTGTTATGCAATTAGTGAATTCAATAGTATGAGCACATACACACACACACACATACACTTGACAAAGGGGCACATGGCAAACACACAGACAGGCAGACAGACAGACAGAGGAGAGCTAGAACGGTAACGGTAACGACAACGATAACGGTATAGTCAACGATGGCAACTACTCGAACAGCGCTGAACACTCACTGCAGTTAAATGTATCGTTAGCATTAGAATCGAAGCCATTATATGCTTACAAACTAGTTACAAACTAAATGTTAACTGAAAACTATACGACTCTAAAATGCCCTGTTTATAAAATTGAAATTTAGTAAATTTCAGATGAGCGATCTGAATTTTATAGCACTAAGCAATTGACACAGTGCAATGTGTGCAATAACATAAGCGATTGCAGCTAGCGATTGTCTGTAAATGTTATCTAAGGATCGATAACGTGTGTCATTAACATTAGCCTCTCGTAATGTATATCAGTTTGTTGTTATATGCACTGCAATTAAATGTATCATTGGCATTACATTCAAACTAGTTACAAACTATATTTTAATTGAGAAGTTACGTCTCTAAAATGCCCAAAGATCAAAGCTTAGCTTTATAGCAGTAAGCAATTGACACAATGCAATATATAACATAACTTTGTTTGTTATCTCAGTATCTATAACGCATGATAGCTTAACATAACGTATAATATCAATTTTACATCTTGGTGTATTTGTAATGTCCTTTTAAGCCCATATACCCCACGACTACATCATGCTCAAATTAAACAATTTCATCAAAATAGGTCGATCTTTCGAGTCAATGCAGGCAGCAAATTGTGCACCAACTAAACCCAGTTATGCAATCAATCCAATAACCACTTCTCCCTTTCTCTCGCTTCTTCCTCTTCTTCTTCTTGGTGTGACCAGGCAAAAATGATGGAGAACTCGCACGCTTGGATGGGTGCCACTGGCTCCTCGCTAGCAGGTTTGTATTACTACTGTAAAAAAAAAGATTAGCAGCTGATGATGGGCAGCACTTGCCCGTATATTTACCGCTAAGTTATTATATTCTCATCTCTTCGAACTTCCAGCAGACAGCTATCAGTATCAGCTGCAGTCGATGTGGCAAAAATGCTGGAACACCAATCAGAATCTAATGCATCATATGCGATTTCGCGAACGAGGCCCACTAAAATCCTGGCGACCCGAAACAATGGCCGAGGCCATCTTCAGTGTGCTGAAGGAGGGGCTGTCGCTGTCGCAGGCAGCCCGCAAATACGATATTCCATATCCGACATTTGTGCTCTACGCAAATCGGGTGCACAACATGCTGGGACCCTCCATCGATGGCGGACCCGATTTGCGGCCCAAGGGCCGTGGCAGGCCACAGCGCATTTTGCTGGGAATTTGGCCAGATGAGCATATTAAGGGCGTCATCAAGACGGTCGTTTTTCGCGATAACAAGGACTTGAAGGACGATAGCTTGGGTGCCCATCTGCCGCCGTACGGCCGGCATTCGGTAGGTAGCGCTGCTGCAACTGCCGCATGCAGCAGCAACAACTATTAAAATTAAGCCATGCAAATTATTCAATTAAAGTTTAAAGTTGAACACAGGAGCCATTTTAGGTTTGGTCAATTAAATAATGATTAACACGTGATTTTCTATCGATTGGGTATCGATTAGTTGATTAAGTTTGACAGTTGAGCAGTCTTTGAACTGCAAGTATCTTTTATGTTAAATAATTGAGTATCGATTAAAGTTTAACAGAGCAATCATTTTAGGTATGACCAATTCGGAAACGATTAGGGCCAATGTTTTGGTTTTTGGTTTTAGCAATGATCTGTTAACTAAAGTCGCCATATTTTTGTACTTTTCAACGCTGTGCGAAGCTGTCAATTGTTTATCCATCAGCACAAAACCAACAAAATATTAATAGTTAGTCCTCGCGGCATAATGTGTTGAAGTTATTTTCGTTTTATACTTTTAATTTTATTAATTATAAGCCAAGATAAGGCAACGCATGCTCTTTGAGCCGACTGCGCAGCTTAACAGCAATTGTCGACTTAACAGTGATTGAAAGCTTTTGCACTGCAGCCAACTTAACATAAGCATCAATAACAGTCAGTTCGATAAGTGCGTTATTTTGAATTTGAAAAAAAAAACGCATGCACTAAACTTTCGACCGGGTTAGCCCGTGTTTTCCTTGCAGGACATGCCGCTGAGCTACCCAGGCGCCGGTGGTGGCATGCCCGGCAGCGGCGCCGCCAGTCTCAGCGCACTTGCCTGCCCCAATGGCATGGGTAGCGCGGCAGGAGGTGGGGCAACGAGTGGTGGTGTCGGCGGAGGCGTTGGCGGCATTGGTGGACCTGTTATTGGAGCCGACCAGCAAATGTCGCAGGAGCAAATGTCGGCAGTGGCCGCCGTCGCGCACAATATACGCCAGCAGATGCAAATGGCAGCGGCAGCGCAGCATCAGCACGGGGAGGCGGGGCCGCCGCCGCATCCGCCACCGCCGCCCGGCTTATTCCAATTACCGCCACATTTGGCGGGTGGACCGGGCGGCGGACGGGCGAGCATATCGCCGGCGCTGAGCAGCGGGTCCAATCCATCACTGGTGGGCCCGCCGAGGCATGCGGCGTCGCCGTGCGGTCCCGCCGGACTCATGCCGAATCTGCCGCCCAGCATGGCCGTTGCACTGCATCGTGATCCGAGCACCGCTGCCGCCGCCGCCGCCGCTGCCGCACTGCTCAGCCAGCAGCAGCAGCATCACTTGCAACAGCTGCAGCTGCAACAGCAGCAACATGCAATGCACCAACAGCAGCAGCAGCAACAACAGCAGCAACAAGTGCACCCTCATCATCTGCAGCAGCACAAATCCGGTTTCGGTGCCAGTTCCATGCCACAACAGCAACAGCAGCAGCAACAGCAACAACAGCAGCAACAACTCCATCAGCAGCAGCAACAGCATCTTGGCCTGCTCCATGCGGACAAGTCCAAGACGAAGAGTAGTCCACTTCGCAGCGAGACGCCCAGTTTGCATTCCCCGCTGACGGATTTGGGTCTGGAGCTGGGCTACAAACGGGATTATTCACCCAGCCGTCTGTTTGCCGATGATCTGGCTGAGCTGGTGGGCGTTGGCAGCAACGTGGGCATCTCCTCCTCCACATCGGCATCCTCAACAGCCACAACAACGGCAGCAGCAGCAGCGATGCCAGCAATTGGATCAGCAACGGGAGCAGCTGGAGGTGGAATAGGAGGCGTCTCCAGTGAGATCTGCTCCAGCAGCAGTGGCGGTGGCATCAAAGTGGAGCCCATCACAACCAGCAGCGAGTAGAGATTCCCAGCTCCAGCTCCAGCTCCAAAAACTAAACAATCAAAAAACGCAAAGCAGAGCAAATTGTTTATTTAATTTTTTAATTGTAAACAATTCAGATTTGAGAGGCGCAGTAAAAAAACAAAAACATTTTTGATTGTACTTTATACTATATAGTATTTAAAAGAGATAGTGTATATAAAGTCGAACTTCTCCAAATTGGAACACAATTCTATAACTAAAACTAAGTATTTCAATATTTATCTATTTCTCTCACAAGTCGCATTTTTTGTCGCATTGCTTGATTTTGAGTATTATTCAACATTCAATTTACAACAATTTGAAGTTGTTTTCTTTGTTATTCATTTCAATGTGTATATAGTCTATACTTACGCTGTTCCGATTTAGAGAAGTTCGAGATTATATACCGTATATATATATATATATCTCAAAAACGCGCGTTCCTTTTTGATTTTGTCGGTCGGTCGGTCGGTCGTTCAACTTAAGTCCACTTGATGTTTTGCATAGTTTTTAAATTTAAATTTAATCAAAGTACGTATTACAAGAAATGGAAAATCAAAACAAGTATTATTATGTTATAGCGCATAAGCTTAATCAATTAAATAGCGATCTCTTTAATTTTAAACAGTTCAACTCTAAATCGCAAAAGAATAACAAAAATAATTAAACCCCCGGAACATTCCACAAACAACAACAACAACAAGAACAAAAGTCCCACAACAGTTTCAACTAAAAATAAAACTAATACATAATATTAAACAAAGAATACAATTATTAATTTATTAATACATTAGCAATTGTGTGCCCAGTTTTATTTAGTTTATAACAATGAGTGTACAAAATTACTAAATTAAAATTAAATACAAAAAAACTAACAACTTTTGGATGTGCATTAAAAACAACAAAAAAAAAAACCAAAAACAAAAACGAAAGCTGAAATATGGAAGCAACTAAATTTAATGTTTAGGTCTAAAAACAAATCGAAAAACAAAAAATTAAAAATTCACAAAAAATGCCTTTCGGAATTAAATTCAGTGACAAACACAAAATTAAAAATTGTTAGATTAAAAAAAAGGAAAACGAAACAAAATTTGTAAATTAAATGTGAATTTTTAAGGAAAAACTTATACAAACCAAAAATTTTTAGAAAATTGTGAAAATTTAGCAGCTAAATTTACTTATGACGAAAGTTGTTGTTTTTTATTCAAGAAAAACCGGCGACTGCTGATTTTCCAAATATTTCTAGTATTTGAACGTAATTTTTAAAGGTTTTTGCATTTAATTTTAAAGATTAAATATTAATTTAATATATTTTTTTGTCTACTCTTCTAAAGTGCCTTTTCTAGCATTAATTTTATATTAAGAAAACTAATTAATTTTTATATGTTCTTTCAATTTTATCAGCGCCCACGAAAAAAAAACGAACAGCAACTTTCGTTGAATTATTTAGAAAAGTCTGGCAAATATATATACATATATATTTTTAATAATTATATAAGTATTTTTTCTGTTGAAAAAACTTTAGGCGTACTTTCGGCAAAATGTTTTTATATGTTTTTAACAAGATAAAAGAGAAAACTCATTTAAAAAGCACACAATAAATAAACGAAACGCGTAAAAAAAAGAAAAGAAAAGAAAATTGAAAAGTGAAAGTGAAAAATTAGAAAATCCTTTTACCATATTTGTAGCAAGCAAGCAAACGGCAACTAAAAATCAAATCTAAATTAAATTAAGTATTAATTTATACAGTTTATACAACTGCAGCAATAGCCATAGCCATAAATATATATATATATATATATATACATATATATATATATAGACAGACATTTATGTATGTGTATGTAACTTTCATATGATAAACATAAACTAAAACACTTCCACTCCCCCTCCCTCAAATAGACTCCAATGTTCCACTTACCACTTCGGTATATTACGATTATAAATAACTTGATTCACACAACGTTGTATTGCAAATAAGTTTAAAAAAAAAAAACAAAAAACTAAAAAAAAAATCGCATCCGTAAATCTCCCGGAACGTTATTTTTTCTCGTTTTCTATCAACTTTAGTGCAAACTTTATGTTCAAATTAACTTTAAATGTCGAAATGAATGTTCTTATTAATCGTATAACAAAAAACCAACAAAAAATGACAAAAAAAAAGAAACAAAAAAAATATTTTATAAAAACAATTGAAAAGTAACCGAAAAACAAATGCGTTTGAAAATTCATTTGTCAAAAGAGGCGCGGAACTGGAACGGAACTGGAACTGGAACTGCAGCAATTGAAATGCAGAACCGGAACTGAAATTTAATACTTTACAAAGAACCAGTTACAGGAAACAAACATTATTATTTCAAATAGAATGGGCAAATTTTAATCACATTTCAATAGTCTCAAAATCGACAACGATCGAAAAAAAGATTTTTTACAGATTTTACAGATCGATAATCATTGTGCTGACAACGGACAAGGACCATTTTTTATTGCTTTGATTTCATACACGTTTCGTTTTGGGAGGAGGTAAGCTGCTATTGAATTGTCAGTCCAAGACCTGGTGGCGTTATATCCGTCTGGGGCTGATTAATCTCCTGATGGCGCTGCAGGAGGCTGAGGCATTGATGCAGACACTGAGTGCTCGCCGTCGAGATGGCTTTGAGCAGCAGCAAGTCGGGATCCGTTGGCGAGAAGGCAGCACAATCAATATTTTCAATGGCACGCGCCAACGAGGCATTGCTGAAAGGATATCAAATGGATTACTCAACGTAACTACAAGAATATAAATGATGGATTTCCCCAACTAACCACTGCTCGGTGAGAAACAAGGCCTGACGAGCGGAGACCATCGCATCGGAAGCAGCGAGCAATTCACGTGCCGGCAGCGGTGAGGAGTTGCTAATGTCCATTGCTTTGGTGTGACTCTCGACGACCGCACGGAGCCCATCGACCCACTCCTGGCGAGCCCGCGCATCATTTGCTCTCAATTTCACGGTGTCGCCCGAGGCGCAGGCAATGGAAAATGTGCGCGAATCCTCATCGCTGGGATAGACAACAGCTCCAGCCAGCTGCACCTGGCCACGTGGTGCACTCGCCAGCACATGCGGAGAAGGTGCAATGTCATCCCCTACCGAGGAAGAGTCGCACAAATAATAGCTGAGATATCCTGATTTGGCGTCCACCGTAAACCAGCGATATTGCCAGCCTAAAAGATGCATAAGCCATTAGTTTTGTATGTAAAAATAAAAAATGTAATTATAATACTCATTAAACGAGAAGATATTCAAATTAAAAATGAGTTTTCTTAGTCCCATTATCAAAAGAAATATGAATTTGAATTTTTCGATAAATCCGCCGCTTTCTCTGTTATCGATAGATATATTGAAAATAAATGCAAGTGCATGTTGACTGGTTAACGGACATTAGAAAGTTGAGGGGAGGCAAAAGTAACAGAAGCACTAACCAAAATGAGCAACTGTTAGCTGTGTCTGCGTAACAGTGAGTAAAAATGTTAACATAACATTACACATAATGGCGATATGCAGTTGCATACGGGGTATATTTATAGTTGGGCACAGTAAACGCACCGGCCACAGTCAGTGTGTGCTTAACAATGAGACAAATTGTTAACGTAACATGCCACAATAAGACAATTTGAAGCGGCATATAGGGTATATTTATGGTCGCGCATGTAAAGTTTATTATTCATTATGCAGCTATCACCTGTATGTGTTTAACAGTGAGTAAAAGTATTAAATTAACATATGGCAAAGCAAGGCAATTCATAGCTGATTACAGGGTACATTTATGGTCGTGCACTATTCACTTTGTTGTTCACTCTACGCACCCTTCATCACATTTGTGTATTTGCTGAGCTGTCCGCTGAGCGGATGCCGCAGCGTCTGATTGATCATGCGATTCAGATGGCTCTCCATGGCGACAACACAGTGTCCTCTGCTTCTGCTTCCGATTCTGCTGCTTCGGCTCCGATTTCTGCTTGTGGCAAGAAATTCGTTTTCGCTGGCGACGTCAGCGTTGCCGTCGTCGTCGTCGTCCTGGTGACAACAGCTGTGTGGCTGCTGCTTGTGTCGGGGCTTCTTGCGTCGGAATGCGGCTTTGATTTTGCGTAGAATTTTTGCAATTGTTATTGTGATTGGGGAAAACAGAAACAAAAGAAAAATAAACACTTATCGCAATATATTTTATAATTGGAGCGTTGCCAGTTGGTTTGAAACAGCTGACTGACTATTTGCTTTGTTTACATCGCGAGTCCATCAAGCTGGCAACCACAAATACTGAAATTAGCATTTTATGTCGTTTTGTTGCCAGTTAGAGTTGGTTACACCATTTCCAGTTTAACATTTCCATTTTGAGTTTAACATGACGAGTCGACCACATTAACAGTGCAACAACAAAGCGAGCGAGGCGCATAAATTTCGCAAAATTTACATGCTCCGCGATATTGTTTAAACAAACACGCACAGTGTAAACAAAAAAATAAATAAAAATTCGAATAATATGTGTGTCGCACAACAGCAAGTGAAATGCAAACGCGTTTTGGTAATAACAAAAAATGGCCAAACGAAAGCTGGCCCAAAAGAGTGAAAAAAATCAATTTGTATCCAGAGAATAAGAAGATGGTGGAAAGAGGCAGAGAGGCAGGGGAAGAAGCATACGCAGAACTCTTCTTCGCTGCTAACGAAACGAAACAAAACTGTTAAAAGATGATGTGTTGATGTTTATTGTCTTTTCACTCCTCTTCAACACAATAATAAAAATAAATATAAATACATATTGCAAATGGCAATTAAAAACGAGACAAATGAGAACAAAAAGTCAAAAGAAGTCAACTCATCGCATTCATATTTTTAACATAAAAACTCATTTGTTTGTCTCTGTTATTTCCACGAGTTTAAAAATAAGAATATCAGCATATGTGTGTGTGTGTGTTTGTCTATGTTTGTGTGTATGTGTATTTCCGCGTTTATGTTTTATGCGGCGATTGCGTGACTTGATTTATGACATTTAACATTTACCCGCTCCTGTCACATGTGCATCTGTGTGTGTCTCCCTATCTGTCTTTGTGTGCGTGTGTTTGTTTGAGGGTTGCATATGGTGGAAAATGTTGTCGAAAATGTAATTAAAATATATGCTGCATGCTAAGTGTGACCGTTGTTGTTTTTTTTATTTTTTCATATCCACTTTGCTAATTTGTTTTGTCCGTTTCTTTCATTCTCTAAACAAACCGCACACACACACATGCAGCGCTGCTTTGACCATGAAAAATGCCAGCGAGAAATTTGCGAAAATCAATGAAAGCCATCAAAGCAACAACAATAAGAAATATATTTTGAAATTCAGTGAAATTCGAAGGCAATTCCGTTATGCTGCGCTGCCTTCGCAATAACATTGTTAAAACCGTTAAAACTCTGCTTTAAACCACAACAACAAGAGCATTTCCCCCACCCCCTCCCCCGCCCCTTCACACCTACAAAAACAACAGAAAATGGATGGTCAACGTGCTCGGGATTTGATGACGCTGCTGCAGGAGCGCGTTGTGTTTTTGACGGGCGGACGCGATAGGCGTGGCGGACCGTTATTATGCTTTCCGGCAACGCCTCGCAGAGATCGCCTCAAACCAGAGGATTTGCGTCGCCTGCTCAGCTATCTGATTAGCATACCAAGGTGAGTACGCAAATGTTAATCAATTCTGTAAGTCTGCTATCGATTCGGTACATCTGAAATCGATTCTGTTTGTTCTTAGTTTTTTGCAAGAAGAATCAGCAGTAACAAGGGTTATTTATTGTGCCTGCCATCGATTCTGTAAATCTGCAATTGGTTGTACAAATCTCAAGTCGGTTCTGTAAATTTGTAATCGATTATGTAAGTCTGCGATCGATTCTATAATCCTGCAATCGATTTGTAAATCTGCTATCGATTCTACAAATAATTCTGTTCGCTCCTTTTTGGCAAGAAGTAGCAGTAACAGCGAATGTTTATTTATTGGGCTTCTCTCTCGCTCGCACGTATGCAGCCGGCTCGCACAATGTGTTGCCATTGTGTCAGCTGACGTCGACGTTGGCGTCACAGTCGCCGCGCTTCGTTTGCGATTTTTTTTTTAGCTTTGTTTTGTCGCCTCACCCGCGCATTGAGCTGCAAATGCAGCTGCAGCAGCTGCTGCTGTTGCCACTGCATGCACACATTCCACTTGATTTTCCAGTTCTCGCATGTTTTATGAATCATCAGCCGCAGCCACCAAAGCGTCGACAATGGCGACGAAGCAACAACAAGAACAACACGCGTATTGTTGCAGCAAACGCTGACATTGAATAAGAAAGGAAAGAAGAAGAGAGCTGGAAAGGGAGAGAGAGTGTGAAGGAGTAAAGGAGAGGCAAACGTTGTGTGTTTCGCTCGCTCATAGCAGAAACCGAAGCCATGCGAAAAAAAATACAAATTGCATAAAAATCAGTGCGACAAAGAAAGCACGATTAAGAAAATACATAACAAAAAGCAAAGCGCGCATTAAAAAAAACCGGCAGTTTGAAGCTCGTTTGCCAAAAGAATGCGGCGAATGTCGAAAGCTCTGAGAAAAACAACATTGTTTTTTTTTTAAATGCGGTCAGAGTGCCAAAACGGAGAAAAAGGGAAGCAAAGCAAATATGCAAAAAAAAACAAGAAATGAAAGATGGAATGCGATTTATTGAAGAATGTTGTCGTAGTTTGAATTAAGCTTATAAAGCTTAGCCTAAATCTTCTATTTATTTAGAGCAGCCAAAAATAAATAATAAATTCTATTAAATGAGACACATAAACAATGGCCTTTCATTCACTTTAAGAATGCGACTATAAAATCATTTAAAATTCCGCGAATACGTCACTGGAAATTATTATGTCAGCTTCGCGGCAATAAGCCACAGTGAGCGCTCGATAAAGAGAATTAAAAGAGGCAATTTAGAAATTTGAAATTAAGTTTGTTCAGTTTTAGAAATTTTTTTTATATAAAATAACGTAATTTATAATTTTTCGCTTAGTGTCATCCCTCTGCCAAGTTCCACTGTACCTTGAAATTGCGACACTGTTATTAACAGCGTCTGCTCTAAAAACATATGTATAACTGACACACACTCGTCTTCTTCCCTTTCCTCTACTTCTGCTTCTTCATCTTCTTCACGTTTATGGTTATTCATGGGGAAAACTTTTACCCATGGCATATGTATAAGAATATTCATAAGCAAGTCCAATCACGAACCGAAATAGACACCCAAAAGCAAATGACGCTAATGTGCAGCAGCAGCGAACAAAGTGAATCACAGTTGTTCTTGTGGTTGTTTTGCTTCTTCTTCTGCTTTTTATTTTGTTCCCATGCTTGTCGCGCATTGTTGTCTTATCAGCAGCACCTAGCGTGGGGGGGGGGAGTGAAAGAGATACGGAATATTTTTGCCCCCTATTACCAGAGTCTGTTATCTCAATGACCCATATACATCCAAGGCAGTTTTACAGTTGACGCTTTAAGTTTGACTGATAAGAATAATATAGATGATGGGTGGGTGGGGGACTGCTGACGGCATTTGCGTCTTATCTCCCTTCCCTCGCCACCTGGCTGGCAGTGTGCCCAGTGTGCGCTTTTATCGCTGCTTCTGCTTTTTTTTTTTGTCTTTCTGCTTTGTTTTGTTTCTGTTTTTGTTTTGTTTTCGTTTTTGTTTTTTTTTCATGTGCGAAAGATTTTTTGTTTATTTGTCTTATCCCATTGTCTTTGTCTTCGCTTTGGGGAAGCGCTGAGCTGCACATCAATGCAAATTTTGTTGTATTTTTTACAACAACAGCGGGAATATTTTCATCAAAAATTGTTGGCACGTTCGAGGCCAAAACTTCCCTTTTGGCGCTGGCTCTTTCTTGTTTCAATTTTGCTTCGTCAGTTGCCTTGTTTAAATTTCCAACTGAGATTTATGGGTTAAATAAACGATTTTTGATTATTTGGATTTTGTTTTTCTTGATGTTGACTATTGGTTTTTCCTGCGGGCGATATTTGATTCGCGGCGTGTTCCGTTTTTTTCTTTTTTGTATACCCTTATTAAAAATGCGCAAAGAAGATATGATGTAGTTGTGCGTGAGGATGTAACAGAACGAAGAAAGTATAGTTGACATAAAGTATATATATTCTTGATTAGCTGATTGATTTGGCAGTGTCAGTCTGTATAAAGAGGTCCATCTTGGAGACTATAAGAGCTGTAGACTTTAAATTTTGTACACAAGTTCTCTATTGTAGAGATATAGTATTCCATTTGTATACCCAGATTGATCATTTAGATTTTGTTAAGTTGTTAACATGGTTCTTAACAACGATTAACATATTTGGTTAACATAATGAGATATGTAATCATATATGCAAATCTAACATTGAATAATTAACATTATGTAAATGGTTGTTAATATCCACTAACAGTTGCTTAATGTAATAAAAGATAAAAGATTCACATTATGGCTCTATGGTTATATTTAAATGAGCTATGCTTATCAGTAATAATTAGTATTTCTATTGCATTGCTGTAATATTTAATATCAAGTCTACTTCAGCTGTGTGCAGGGTATCTCCAAGTCGTATTCCATCTCTCTCGGCTCGTTCATTCTGGCTTGTATCTTTTTCTTGAGCACAACACGAAAGTTTATGGCGTCACTTTCTTGGGACTCGAATCGTTGCCCGGATTCCAGCTGCTGATAAACAACAAATCGTTGTGTATAAAATTCTTGAGACATTTGGCGGCTGCTCCCCAATAAACCATGCACTCATTACTTATTAGTCATTCAAGGAACACACACAACGTGTGTGGGAAATGCAAACTTTAGGTGTATATATATATAAGTTGAAGTTTCATTTACATTCGAACTAGTATATCCAAGACTATACACCTATTTCTGAGCAGTGTAGTTCTATTCTGGCTTCGGTTTGAGCGACTCTTACTCTTTCTTCATTGGGTAAAACCCCTAGAAATGCTCTGCAAACCGCACAAGAATCCCAAATGAACCCAAGCACAATAAGGCCAAAAGATAGCGGCTAAAACGAATATGTTATAAAGAAGCCAGAACAGAGAAAGAGAGACACAGAGTGAACTAGAAAGATAGAGAGGGGTTACAGCGAATGAGTGATTTCAATAAAAAAATATAAGAGACAAATATTTATTGTTAATGTTGTGATTAAAATTCAAATAGAATGCAAATCAGAGCGCAAGGCACGAGCTGTCTACAAAGAAAGTGGGTGTGGGGCAAGGGAGGGGAAAAGGGGGAGACATTGCGTCGGAAATTATTAGCTGAAATTGGTGTCAAAGCATTAGAAAATGTTTACTCGCTTCTTCTGTTGTTGCCCTGAGTGAAAAGTCGTAATTTATGCAAAAGACGTAAACAGAGCAACGAACCAAAAGCAGAACCTAAACCAAAATCGAACAAAGAAAGAACAGTTAGCAGCTGGCGGTTAAACGACTTTTAGATACACTTCACAGAGATTTCCAAGTAATTGTCTTCTAAAGTGGACAAATTTTTAAAAATAAAAGTCTAGTTTAGAGAGAGAAAATCGATTTGCTGACGGGAGCTTATTTTAGTTAAATTATTCATTTTTAATGTGGTTTCAATTAATTATAAATTAAATTAAAAATGTATTAATCTCTGATCAAAGCATTCCTCAATATCATGACTCCCTGCTAACTGCATAGAGTATGCAAATAAAGCAACAACACTCTCACTCACGTACTCGTGCACTCTCCCCCCCCCGCTCTCTCGCTCTCTCTCTATATCTCTCTCTCTCTTTCACCTGAGTATAATTAGAAAAACGTATTTTATTTAAATGGCCAATCCACCTTTCACTTGCAGCGATGCGGCGAAGAATCTCGGCTTCACCGTCATTATTGATATGCGCGGCAATGGGAACTGCTCGACGAACGTGAAGACGATATTGAAGGTGTTGCAGGAACACTTTAGCGCCAACATCCACAACGTGGTCATCATCAAGCCGGACAATTTCTGGCACAAGCAGCGCGCCTCGATCAGCTCGAATAAATACAAATTTGAGACGCAAACCATTTCCATTGAGGCGCTCAACAAGATAGCCGAATCTCATCAGTTGACTGGTGATTTTGATGGGCAGCAGTTGTACGATCATCAGCAGTGGACGGACGCACGGGTTGCGATTGAGGATTTCTTTTGGCAGGCCGGCGATATGGCGGATCGCATCGATGACCTCCAGGAGGATCTCAATCGCAACGATTTCGCCGAGGATGTCAGTCTGGCGCGCCATGCCATCGATCACCACAACGAGATGCGCAAGAAGATCACCAAGCTGCCCATCGAGGATCTCGATATGCAGGCCAACAAACTCCTAACCAAGATCAATGTGGCAAGTGCCACGGCAAATGCGACAGGCCAAGCGGGGCAGGTAAGTTGAAGCATGAAATATACACATTTACACTCGAAAAAAGATCGATCTGAAAGTATATTTATAAAAAAAAGAAATTTTTATAAAGTGGTTTATCCATATGTAGAAATTTTTTCTAGCGATTTTCGTTTTAAAATGTGAAATGCTAAAATGCAGTGCGATTTTTTCCGAGTGTATTTTAAATGATAAACATTTATTAACTAACTCATATTTCTTGCAGTGCGCTGGCGGCAACTCAGGTACAACAGATTGCGCCGATTCGGGCACCTCCTCCGCCGGACAGCAGCAGCAACAAGCTGCCCGTCTCACTGCACCCGGCAGCAGCAACAATCCGGATATGTCAGCCGCCATTAACAAGGCGCTCCGCCAAATCGACCTCATCCACTCCGGCCAGGACCGACTACTGATGCTCTGGCAGCACAAGAAAGTCAAGCTGGATCAGTGTTTTCAGTGGCGCCTCTTCGAGCAGGATTGCGAAAAGATGTTCGATTGGATACTGCACAATCGTGATGTATTCCAAATGAGCTACGTCGAGATCGGGCACAATTATTCCGGCGCCAAATCGCTGCAGGATGAGCATCAGAAGTTCGCAGTCGCCTCAATGAATGTGAATGTGAATATTGATCGGATTCTGGCTGTGGCCGCTCGCCTCATCGAGAGTCAACATTATGCGGCACAGCACATAAAAACACTGGCACAACGACTCGATCGCACCTGGAAGGATTTTGGTGCGGGCCTGGACGAACGGACGGCAGTGCTCCAACTGAGCGTACTCTTCCATCACAAAGCCGAACAATACTGCAATAGTGTCGCCAGTTGGGCAGCCGCCTGTCAAGCATCCCAACCGCTGCCCTCCGACATCCAGAGTCTGGAGACGGCAATAAGGACACATCAATCCCTGTATGAGGCGATGTGCCAAGCTTACACCGAGGTGCACTCGACGAGCAAAAAGCTGCTCTATCAGCTGGATCATCTGGTGCAGGTGTGCAATCAGTCGCCGCCACCCGGTGTCCCGGATTATCGCAAGAATAACAGCAACAGCAACAGCAGCGGTGGCAGCAATAGTAATAGTAATAGCAACTATAACAAATATGAGCGACAAAATCCGGCTGCGGATTATAGCGAGGGCGCCAGTCATGTCCTTGCAGTCATACACCAAATATTGGGCCATCATCGTAAGCTGGAGGCCAAATGGCACCAGGAGAAGATACGGCTGCATCAGACGCTCGCCTTGCGCCTCTTCCAGGAGGATGTTAAACAGGTGCTCGACTGGCTCAAGAATCATGGTGAAGTCTTTCTCCGCAAGAACACTGGCATTGGACGCAATCTGCAAAAGGCGCGTGTCTATCAAAAATCGCACGAACATTTCGAGAATGTTGCCCAGAATACGTATAGCAATGCCGAGAAATTGCTGTCGGCGGCGGAGGAACTGGCACGCAGCGGCGAAGCCGATCCCAATGAGATCTATTCGGTGGCACGCGAACTGGAGCTGCAGGTGGCAAGTTTTGCGGAGCGAGTGGAGCAGCGTCGTCGACGCCTGGAAATGGCTGTCATTTTCTATACACACGAAAAGGAGGTGAGCGCCTGGATTGAGTCTCTGCGCACGGATGTGAGCACAGATGAGACGCGACTCTCGCAGGAGAATCTCGAGGGGATCGAACGACTGCTGCAACAGTATCGCGATCAGCAGGAGAGCACCGTCAACACGTGCATAGCGATTATTGCACAGGGCGAGGCGCTGCTCCAGGAGATGCGCTCGCTCGAGTATGTGGACAATACGGGCTCGCTGGCCGCGCTCGAGGCAACGTTGGATAAGCTGAGCAAACAGAAGATCGAAGTGGAGGAGCTGTGGTCAGCGCGCAAATTTCGGGCCGATCTTATACTACGTTTGCGCTACTTTGAACGGGATGCCATGGAGCTGTCCTCCCAGTTGGAGATCTGGTCGGAGGAGCTGCAGCATGCGGATCTCTCGCGTGACTACCAAAAAGCGGAGCAGCTAATACGCATGCACAACGAATCCGTGACGGACATTCAGAATGCCACGTATGAGATACTGCAACAGGGTCAGGATCTGTTGCAGCTCTTCGAGAATGCCGGCTTCATCTCGATGGCGGATGCCACCCACACCGCCCAGGCACGCATCGAATATCTGCTCGACTTTTTGCGGGAGCGCGAAATCGATCTAGAGGAACTGTCCGAGGCGAAGCGGGCCAAGTTGGAGCAGGCTGTGCAACTCTGTCAATTCCAGAACGACGCCAATCAGGTCATCTCGTGGATACGCAACGGCGAAGCGATGCTCGTCGCCACCTTTGTCACGCCCAACAGTGTCCAGGAGGCGGAACAGTTGCGCAAGGAACACGAACAGTTTCAGGTGAGAATTGTGCACTTCATTAACCACTATTAAACAGTTGCGAAAACCAATTATGGCAACTCTACAAATGAGAAAAATAAATCATTAGTTTTGTCATTTTCTTAACGTCGATTTTTATTATATATTTTTCAGTATATATATATATATATATATATATATTTTTTTTTTCATTTGAAAGTCAAATTTTTTCTTACAAACGAGAAAGCAATCCATTAGTTTAGTCATTTTTTGAAATGTTTATTTTTTTTTAATTATACTTTGGTATAATATATATATATATATACATATATATGTTTTCACATTTCAAGAAGTAGAAATAATAGCACCACTTACGCGTTCTTTATAGAAATCGTTTATTCATTCATAATTTGCATAATTATAAGCGCACATTTAAAAAGAAATTCTGCTTTTATTTTTCTGCTTCATTTTCTGTTAATTTTCACAACGTTTAATTTCAGCTATATTGAAATATGTTGAAAACATTGATTAAATTATAGTTTTGTTTCTGTCACACTTTTTGGTAGGAGGTCTTCTTCTGAGAGTGTTGTTGCTCTTCTCTTTTTATTCGCAACTGTATATAGTCTATATAATATAGAAATGATAACTTGTGCTTATAATTATAACACTAATTGATTGCTGCCCTCCTTAGATTGCCATTGAGAAGACGCACACGTCGGCTGTGCAGGTGAAGTATCGTGCGGATGCCTTAATCAATGCCAATCACTATGACCCGAAATCGATACGTGAGATCAGCGATGATGTGACCAAGAAGTGGCAACAGCTCGTGACGTATGCCGAGGAGCGACACAAGCTGGTCACCGCATCCATCAACTTCTACAAGACAGCGGAGCAAGTGTGCTCGGTGCTCGACAGCCTGGAGCGTGAGTATCGACGCGAGGACGATTGGTGCGGTGGCGGTGGCAGTAGTGACAAAGCCCAAACCATAGTGCAACTAATCTCTAAGCATCAGGAACAAAAGGAGGCATTCCTCAAGGCGTGCTCCTTGGCGCGTCGCACTGCGGAGACATTCCTCAAGTATGCGAATCGTTCGCAACAGTATTATCAATACACCCAGGGCAACTGTGAGGAGCATGTGAAAACCAAGCTGGATAAATTGCTCACCCAGGAGTATCAGGTGCTCGAATTTTGGACATTGCGCAAAAAGTCTCTGGATCAATGCCAGCAATTTGTGCTGTTCGAGCGGAGCGCCAAACAGGCCATCGAATGGATACATAATACGGGCGAGGGTTACCTCTCCTCGCGCACGAATCTCGTGGGCATCTCGCGTGAGGAAACGGAATCGTTGCTCAAGGAGCACAATGAATTTCGCAGCACAGCGAAGGAGACAAGGGAACGGGTCAAGCTACTCATCCAACTCGCCGATAGTCTGGTGGAGAAGGGACATGCCCATGCCAGTTCCATCAAGCAGTGGGTTGCCTCCGTCGATCAGCGCTATAAGGATTTTAGCAATCGCATGGATAGCTATTGTGAGCAGCTGGAGAAATCGTTGGGCATGGCCAATCAACCGCTGCATCTGATGATGATGCAACCCGATGCGGATGCAAACAGTTCCATGAGCAGCACTTCCGGCGCCAGCAGCAGCAACAGCACCGATCGCCACTCGGATCCCACGCTGGAGGCCAAGTTGACGACCTCGGCCAGTTCGGCGGCCAGCAAAGAGATCAACGAGGAGAAACGGAAGTCGGCTCGGCGAAAAGAGTTCATCATGGCCGAGCTGATGCAGACGGAACGAGCCTATGTCAATGATCTGGCCACGTGCATCAAATGTTTCCTCGAAGAGTTTCGCAGTGGGCGCAATGTGCCCGCTCCTCTGCTGGGCCAGGAGGACATCATCTTTGGTAACATACGGGAGATACATCATTTCCATCAGAAGATCTTCCTACGCGAGCTGGAGAAATATGAAACAATGCCCGAGGATGTGGGTCATTGTTTTGTGACGTGGGCCGTCAAGTTTGATATGTATGTGCATTATTGCAAGAACAAACCGACATCGAATAATCTGCTCGTGCAGCATGCTGGCAACTATTTTGAGGAGCTGCAGCGACGCCTCGAAGTGGAGCATCCACTGCCCGCTTATCTCATTAAACCGGTGCAACGGATCACCAAATATCAGCTGCTGCTCAAGGATCTGTTGTCGTGCTGCGAGGGCAGCCACGGTGAGATCAAAGAGGGTCTCGAAGTCATGCTCAATGTGCCGAAGAAGGCCAACGATGCAATGCATCTGTCGTTGCTCGAGAACTGTGATGTGTCCATCGATAAACTGGGCGAAGTTGTGCTCCAGGATGCCTTCCAAGCCTGGGACACCAAACAGATTATACGCAAGGGTCGCGAACGGCGCGTTTTCCTCTTCGAATTGTATCTGCTGTTCGCGAAGGAGGTGAAGGAATCGAATGTGGTTAAATATCAGTTCAAGAGCAAACTGATGACCACAGACATGGGCATCACGGAGCACATCGAGGGCGATGAGACCAAGTTTGCCGTGTGGACGGGTCGTTCCCCGATGCTCTCCGATTGTCGCATTGTGCTCAAGGCGAACAGCCTGGAAACCAAACAGGTAATCAGTCATTACTCCTACTTTAGTGCTCAATTTCTTGCCTAATTCATGTCAATCTTCTTGCAGATTTGGGTTAAGAAACTGCGTGAGGTCATGCAGGAAACCTGCTTCTCGGGCACCTCGTTGACCTTGCCAAAGTCGCCGGCGAAGAAATCGGGCTCCTCGCAGCGCTCGTCGCGTGATCTGGATGAACCTCTCACGGAGAACGATCACGATCGTTGCTCTCTGGCCAGCTTTGGCTCGGGCAATACCACAGACAGTGATAATAAGGTAAGTTTTACTTGTAATTCAAAATTTTGCTCTAATAATATTAATGTAAAAGTTAACAGCTGTTACGGGTTGTCTTAACAGCTGCTATTTTACATTCACTAATAGCTACGAATTCAACGTTAACGAACTTGGCAGTTGTTATATTTTATATGTTTTATATGTTATATGTGTTAGCCGGTTGCAGTCCCATGTACTGTTTATATTTGGTTTAACATTTTTTGAAGGGTTTTTAAGATGGCAGTTCCGTTCTCAATTTTTAATTGATCTAATAGTTCCCCCTACATCATCTGTTAAGCTTTTTGTTAGCATTGCCATTAGCTGTTAGTTTCTCCTCTTAACAGTTTTAATTTTAACAGCTTACATTCCTGCTGCTCGTCTTAACAGTTGCCCCTTGAAAGCTTATGATGTTAACCACTAGAAGCTTTTTTGTTTTTCAATAAATGAAAAGCTTCTGTATTTTATGGTCCTACCTCACATAAAAAGCGTTTATGCCATTCGCATTTGCTGCCACTACCGCTCTCTTTATCTCAGACAGTCTCTCTTTGACGTTCTCTCAATGTTTTGAGCTTTATTGTTAAGGATGCTGCTGCTCCTGCTGCTGAGATACTATTGGCTACCGATGTTGCTTCTGGTGTTGTTGCCACTGAACTAGTTTTTCGGCTCGGCTTGTCTGCAATATGTTTAAAATTCATAGCAGAACTTAATGAGATTTTCCTCGCCGCTGCACATACATGTGTGAGTGTGTGAGCCTTATAAATTTTATATAAGTGGTTTTAGTGTTGCCTTCGATTTTTGTCCATGGCTGAGATTAATTTGCAGCTCATTAAGAGTTTAGATTTAAAATTAATAAATAACATAAAATTAATAATATTAAATTTATAATAAACCATTTATTTTATTATCTGCTGTTCAGATCCTCTGCATAACTGTTTTTATTCAAAATTTGGCAATACTTTTATGTGCTCAAGGCACATGTGAGAGTGTGAGAGAGAGAGCTCAGCTGAAAAAAGCTTTTACGTTTAGTATACGCAACGCTGCCGCTAATTGGCAGATTGCCACTTGAACTCTCTCTCCCTCTCGCGCGCTCTCTCGTTGCTTGCGCTCTCTCTCCGTTGTGAGCTTTTCCTTTTTGGCGGTTCACACACAAATACACACACAGACACGCTGTTTGTTGTTGTCGCAGCTTGCGCTGCGTTTGCTCCTTTGTTATTGTTGTTGTTGTCGTCGTCGGCGGCTTCGTTGCGTAGAGCGGCTGCGGCTGGCGTTTTGTTGCTCCAGTTGATTCGTAGAGTTAAAGCCAATAGGTTCATCGCCGTCGCAGTCGTCGTCGTCGCTAGTCGGTCGTCGCTGGTCGGTCGTCATCAACACTGTCCGCTGTCATCTTTTGCTGTCTCTCTTCCTTAAGCTTCGCAGCAGCAGCAGTTGTCTGCCTGCAGATGCGCGCCGTCCGGTCAACCAAACTCCAGCCGTTGCAGTCGCAGTCGCCGTCGCAGTCGTGCCCATCATATACCGTAATTCGCTAAACACAAAAAAAAAAAAAAAAAAATCAGTGCTGCTCAAAAAATTCCCTCTCTCCACCGAATTTCCCTTTTAATCCGTGTGTGTTTTGTGTGATTTTTGGCACTCAAATTTTCAAGCGCAAATCAACAACAATAAAAGTCATAATTAATTCTAAAGTGCGAAATTGATTTTTAATCAGCTGATAAGCGTTAATGATAAAAACTATTCCAGCGTTCATACAACAAAAGTAAAGTATAAAAATAAATGGCAGCTGTTTGTAATCACAAATTCAGGCATAAAACATTAAATTGTTCAATGTTAAAATAACAAAAAGAATGAAAAAATGTATAAATCAAAAATCGAAGACAAGGCGCGAATTTAAGCGAAAATAAATACAAAATAAAAATAACTAAATGTGTGCAACAATGTCAACAGTCAGCGCATAAGGCTATATATATATATAATATATATATATATAACTTATATATACATGATAAATAGCTGCTGCCTTGCAACTGAAAGGAAAGCTCATTTTTGCGCTAAAACCTTTATGCCAAAAAAACCCAAAAGAAAAACAAAAACCCATAAAAGTAACACATACAAAATACAAAAAAAAAACAATGGAAGACTGCTGCTTATAAAAATGTCTGCAGCTTAAACCCTGCGGCAGACGCAAGCCCCTCCAATACCCACCACTGACACCCCTCCACACCCCCCTCACACCAACAATTTGTGCTGCCTTTGACCTTTTTCACGCCTTTAGCTACTTGAGTAGCACTTTTATTCCAACTCTCCCTATCTCTCTCTATCTCTTATCTATCTCTAGCTCTTGTCTTCTTTTGGCATCTCAGAGGGGGTGCTAGGGCAGTGCGAGTGGGAGGGAAATACACCACAGACTGGCGACACTTTTTGCGGTTTTTGGGAGTACTCAAAAAATGCCATCAGCGACAAGTGTCGCTGTCAACTGCACTACGATCATTTTGTGTGTGTGTGTGTGTTGGTGTGTGTGTGCGTTGGTGTGTGTGCTAGCAAAAGCACAACATTCATATAATCATCGTGTATGACATGCTAAGTACATGGCATTTGTGGCATTTGTCTCATGCACAGACAAATCTTTGTGATTTACAGGAGTGTTTAATTTATTATTATTTATTTGAACTTATACAAAATTTGATTTCGAGCGAAAGTGTCTTAAAAATTGTTTAAGACAATGTGGATATAAATGTAGATTTATTGCATGTTTAGAATTATTTCTTGGAATGCCTACAAATTGAAAGAAAGATAAAAATCTAGAGAAATTTGAGATAAAACATCAAAAGTCAAGAAACAATTTTGATGCAGAGTTTGAAGGCAGATTTTTGGAGGTGGAATGAATGAATGTGAAATTTAATTGAAAATGCCTTTTATATTTAGAGAGTCTGAATTATGAATAATAAAAAGAAGATATTGCTTCTGAAAATCTCTTGAGATAGGGCAAAGTTGAGGCTATTAAAAGTGTAGCATTTGCAACATTTCAGGGCATCCATAGCCTTCATATAAGCTCTCTTGCAACATCACTGTTTATCCCATAGTCCTTATATATCCACCAAACACTCTTGCAACATAGCAGAGCTTCTCAAAATCTTTATAAAATTGCCCATCGTTTGGGGTTATCCAACTGCACCACTCTCTTGCAACATGGCAGTGTATCTCTTAGTCTTTATATATGCTCAACACTAACATGCAATATGGAATCTTTTCTATTATCTTCAATCCTATTATATAATAATAAATGCAACACTCCGTTGCAGCACAGCCAAACATTCCATGGCCATTGTGTATATGTCCTTCTTATTTATTTATTTCTCATTTTCAAAGCCATCCATCTGCAGAACGCTTGCCACATTTCTGTTTATCCCATTGTCTTCATATAAATCCTCAATCTTATCTATTAATAGTTTTGTGTGTGCAACACTCTCTCTTCATATATGCTCTCTTGCAACACGACTGTTTATCCTCAACACTTGCAACACTCTTGCAACATAGCTGTGCTTAGTGTTCATAAATACTCCTTCTTATCTATTAATAGTTTCTTGCATTTGCCACACTCTCTTGCCACATGGCAGTGTATCTCATAGTCTACACATATCCTACCTCTCAACTGTGTGGCGTGCAGCATTTCGTGTCTGTTTTTCCCAGTTTGAATTAATAGCGTGTTTAGCCCATTGCATTTTAAGCACACTCTGTTCAAATTGTGTTTATCATTGTTGTTGTTGTTGTTGCAATTTGTGTTTGTTGTTGTTTGGCTTGTTGTTGCCATGACGCGACATGTTTTGGCCATTATAATTATTATTGTAGTTGTTGTGGCTTTTGTTGCATTGCAATTTATTGTTGCTGTGTCAAATGGGTTCGGCTAATTTCTATTCAAAGGCATATTTCAAATGGAATATTTTGTATGAATTAAAATGAAATAAAACACAAAACGAGGCGAGTCAAAGGGGGGAAAACTATCTATAAGCAATTCAAGTGAAGATTTTTTATTTTATTTTTATTCGCGCAGATTGCAGATATCTAAAATTTAAATCAGACTGTCAGTTCGGAACCGGAGCAGGAACTTCACCCATTCAAATTGTGCTCATTATCTTTGCCCATTTGCTGTATCATTGTCATACAATCATTAATAGTATCTATTAAAAAGAGATGGGGAATCGTATACCCAATAATATTTTGAACCAATTAGAAACTTATAATTCCGAATCTTTATACTTTACGTACAGGAACCGCAACTGAATAGTGTTTTGGAATATTGTTAAAATCGCATTAGTTCAGATTACTATTAACCATGATGTAACCAAATATAGATTTGAATCAATTCAAAATCTTGAATGCGGAACCGGTACCGGAACTGAAGCATAATTCGATTTGACAACCAAGTCAAAATATTGCTAAACTTTTAAGCATGATTTAAGATTGATGCCCATTGAATCTGACCTGTTTTTCTGTTTATATATTTATTTTTTTTTTTTGTCAAGTTCCGCTTGGACATTATAAACTTAATTTGAAATCCAGGCAACAAGACCTATGATGCTGCCCCTTCTGCTCCTGCTCCCCCTGAACCCCGGCAATGTGCGCATTCATTTGCACAAATTGAATTAAGTTGGCTTTGGAGAAGTGAATCTAATGAAAGTATTAGCAGTTGAGTTGAGTTGCCTGCGACTGCCCCTCTTTCACTCTGCCCTCAGCTTGCGACGTGGGCGTGGCAGCTGAGAACTGTGACCGTTTGTCAACGCCCGTCAGACGGACGACACAAAATGTGACGAGATATCATTCAGCTTCTGCTTCTCCTTTTTTTTGGGTTGATCTTTTTTAGGGTCACTTTTGGGTTTGGGGTGTGGCAAAGTTTTTAATGCCATTGGCTGTGATTGAGCCGCAAAAACTCATCAGTTGATGCCATGTGTAGTATCTACTGTAGCACCAGCACCCCCTTCATGCTCCTCCTCCTCATCCGCCACAGCCACTTAGCGAGCAGCTGTCCACGTTTGGGTTTTTCTTTTTGCAAAATTTCGCTGCAAACATATGCCAATTTTCACGCGTTCACGTTTGTTAACCTTTCATTTGTTTTCATTTGAAATACCCTCTCTAACAAGTCTTGGGGCATATTTGTTCTAGTTGGTTTTTTTCTTTCTCTTTTCGTTGTCAGTCTTTATTTATTTGCCTGTTCAAGTTTTAGTGTTTGGGTTTGATTAGTCCGCTATCTGACTGTGACTGTAAATCAACTTGAAATCAGAAATAACTTATCTGTTCGGGTTTATTTTTGCTACTCTTGTGTAAACAATGTGCTTTTGTTAAATGTCTGCTGCTGCTGCTGCTGCTGCTTGGCCATTTGTTTGTTTAGTTGACTGAAAATTGTCTATGGCAGAAGAAGGTCAAGAAATTATGCCATTAAAAAAGGCTATCAAAAATTGTGCTACAGGCAGAGGCAAGCAGCTGAAGGATATATCTATCTGATCAGCATGAATTGTATTAATCAAGGATGTCAATTTGTCTGTCGCCTTTTGCGATTATCGATAATGAATTGATTAACGATGGCTATAAAAGACACATGTCAAGATACAGACTTCCAATTGATATATTTCAATATTCATTTCTTATCTTCATTTCAAAATATGAATTAATAATCGGAGTAATTTTGTCTGTTATTGCAACCAGAGGAGAAAACTCGTAAATTATAAGGTTTTTCCTCTATTTAGGCAGAATATTAAGAGAATTAATAATTAGACAATCAGTTTGAATAAATCAGTTTAAATAAATCAAATATTTTAATATTTATTATTAATACTTTTTAATTATTTCATTTAACTCAATTCCTTGAGTAATTTTTATACAGTTTTTACCAGGATCGAAAAAAAAAAAACATATTTGTACTAACAGCTGGCTATATCTTTGACAGCAGTTTACAGGGTAACTCCAAGTCGCGCACTCTCTACTGGCGCATTCTGACTTGATCTTGATAGGTAGCTTAAGTTTCGGAAGAGAACTTGTGACTGTTTTTTTTTGTTGGCTTTCTGAAAGGGTATTTATTAACTTTATCTATTTGGCTTTTCACATTTTCTATGGATTTGTTTGTGCGGCTTTTGCGCACGCAGTTTGGCATTAAACTATTTTTCCCCGTCTACTTTGTGTGGGCATCTTTCTCTCTTCTTTCTCTTTTTTCATTTATTATTTCGTTGGCCGTAAATTATTGAAACATAATTGCAGTTGGGTTCAGTTCGAAAAGCTGTTAGCCAAGTGGCGAGCGTTGTGCCGCACCTGCCACAATTCTGAAAAACACACGGCGACGGCGACTGTGACTGTGACTGCGACAGAGGCAGAGGTAGAGGCAGAGGCAGAGGCAAAGGCAGCACAAAAGTGTAAAAATAACAAACATTTACATACAAATACACACACAGACACACACACACACACTCGCACACCCGCACACACACCCTCTAAACCAGAAACGTGCGGCTGCTTATGAAAATTCAAGATAAATTTTTGGCTAGCAAAATGCGCCAGCAGCTTTTTATCTGACAAAAGAAGCTGTAGCAAAAAAAAAAAAATACACACTTAAAATCAATAGGAGAGAAAAATTGATACAATTAATAAAATGGAAAAACATAAATCAAATATATTTAAAAGTTTAGCTAAAGTAAAAACAATAATTTCACAATTGCGTCTTCAAATAAAATCAAATGTTTGAAATTCAGAATTGGAAGTGTAATCGCTACTAATTTGTTTATAATCGAAATATCTTAGTGGTACGGCATTACGTTGATTTGATCAGGCTGAGTGGGAATCGCATGCATATTCGGAATCGGAACATAAATTGGAAATTATTCGAAACGCCACCGAAACCGATATTAATTGTGCCGAAAAAAGCGCAACGGAACAAATTAGCGGAACAATATTATGATCGAACACGTAGCTATATAAATATAGGTGTATGTGTGTGTGTTCCAGCTGGTATACAGACGGACAGACAGACGTACGTGGCGTACCGGAACCGTACCGATAGCGAAGCTGCCAATAACTAAACGAATATCGTAAAAAACTTAAGCTAAATATCGAAATTTGTATATTTTATATGCCAGAATCGGAATAGAAATTCGTTGCGTTGCTTAACAACCTAGATTTTATTATGCTTGTGTCTTATAACGATACACAGCTGTAGCAGTACCAATAAGGTACCCAAACAATCTTTGACCGAACCTTTGCGGAATGCTAAAATCATTTCGGTTTGACAGCAATAAACGGACAAAAATAGCAAGAGTAAAAGCAATATTGTAGTGCTAATTGAAAGTGCTCCACGTAAAACAAAAGAGAGACAGAGACGGAGATGGAAGAGATGGGAGGGAGAGAGAGAGTGGGACAGATACAGAAATAGAAAAGTGGAGCCACAAAAGCTGTCGATAAAACGCAATCGTAATAGATACAAATTGCAATGTCAGATTTGACAGGCCAGCAGAGCAGCAGCCTCAGCCTCAGCCTCCGCCGCAGCAGCCGGCGTTCAAAATGACAAAGCGACTCTCTGGCTCCATTCAGCTTATGTATTCCACAAATCCAATCAAATTCAGGCATACACCCACACACACGCACACACACACACACCCCTCTGGATGCTTTGTAATTTGTATTTTGAGTTTTTTTTTCTGGCTTTTTTGCGGCTTTTGCACAGAGCTAAAGTTTAAAAATAAAACATTGCTGGCTGCGCTGACTGACAATTTATCGATTTGTGCGCAGATTTATTGATAACCAAATCAAACGCTTTTAAAAATAACTAAGCGAAAAATAAATAAACGCAAAACTCTTTATCAAAGTCCAAATGCTCCAAAATACACATAAAAAAAATAGAGTGCAAAATCAAGCGAACATATTGAAAATTTAAAATAAAACTTTGCAAACAAAAAATGCTTAAAAAAACATTTGAAATGAAAAACAGCGCAATAAATAAATAAAAGCTTCAAATGAAGACCAAATAAAAGAGAAAAAGAAAAATGAAAATGAAAATGAAAATGATTTCAGCTTTATTGAGGACCAAATGCAACAATTGAATAAATAAATAAAGAGAACCAAAAGCAATCAAATAAACAAATCAAAATAATTGCAGCTATATTTTTGGGGACCAATTGCAATAAATAAATAAATATATATAAATAACGGAAGACCAAATGCATAAGGGAAATAAATATTACATTTAAATTTAAAATCAATTCAAAAAAAAAATCAAAAAAAAGAAAACAATCGCAATGAAAAGCGTTAAGAAATTCCTAACGGAGCGCATCAATAGCGTCGATGTTGCCGATGTGGCAAGCCACAAAAAGGCGGCGCCTCTCGAGCGGCTCAAGTGCAGCGAGGCCAATGCATCCAATGAGCATCCAGCGGGATTTGCCTCGCTGCCAAATACACCGTTAACATTGCCACCGCTGAGTGCACCGATTGCCATTGGGGATCCATCGCCATCGCCGTCGCTGGCGGACTCGGCACAGAACACGCCACTGTGCACCCTGGAGGAGGATGACAGCATATCGCCCAAGCTGCTGGCGGATGCCAAGAAGGGGGCCAAGAACGGTGCCGCCTCCGCTGAGCCACTCTCGCGCTCACCCTTCACCTTTCCCACAGTCGCCGCAAATGCACCGCAGCAGCAGCAGCAGCAGCGCAAGAGTCGCCGCAAAATCTCGCTGCCCTGGTTCCGCCAGTCCAGCGTCAGTGGCCACGGCGTCCTCTCGCGCCAGCACACCATCGATACGCCCAGCTCCTTTCGCTTCTTTCGCCAGCCCAGCAACAGTGGCTTCAAGGTAAAATTCCATGCATCCCAAGAATCCCTCCAACTCTTCCCTCAGGCGAAGCGATTTCACTTTTATTTTGGAATCAACCTGAAGCCCAATAGATGAGTTAGATATATATATCTGGCAAGTGGTTTCGGGCAGCCCTTAAATATATATATTCCTTACATTTATCCAGATAAAAATAAATAAATTGTTGTACAATGTAATCAGTATTTAGGCTTCTTCTTTTATAAACTGAACTCATTGAAAGTGCGTTAAAGGGTATACGCAAATTGTGCTAAAGTATGTAACAGAGATCATTTTTTGTGTACAGACTGAGATTTATGATGGATATAGACTCGACTTCAAGGTATCTCCCAGTCGAGCACTCTCGACTAGAGCAATCTTTATTTATTTTCTGTGTACGGACTTCGCCTTAACTTGGATTCAGGATATCTCCAAGTCCAGCTTTCTATGCTAAAGTATTTTTACTTTTTTATATTAGGGTTTTCTAAATATATATATCAGGATTACTTATTTAAATTACAAGCTTTTGCTTTTGTGCGAACAACTCAAAGATATCCAACTCGGTTGTTTGCTATAATTTATTGAGAAGCGCCGCATTATATAATACAGTTAACATAATCATAATGGTAGATTACACAGCCTGGATTATCAAAAATATGGATTGTTACGGATTGTTATATAATTTATTTAGTTGACATAATGATAAGAGTAGGTTGCCACACAGCGAATTATCAAAAATGTGCTTATTATGGTTCTCGTTGAGCTACGTAATTCGCAAGGAATCAAATAACACAAAATTGTTAGTTATAACTGCAGGCAAAACACCCACTACTAACTATATATATATATATATATATCTATATATATATATATATATGTGTACATATATATTAATGTGTCTATCTTCAGCTAAGTCCTCTGGCAATTCTACTTGAAGTGTTTGGCCTGTTTCTGTTTGTGACTTATTTGGTTTGGTTGCGGGGCAAAAGCGAGCAATTTATGCTTAGTTTTCTATTGCCGTTGCTGTTACTGCTCCCCAGCTGATTGTAAATTGTAAGTGTTGTTGACCCGTCGTGGTGCATGCCACGCCCACACACACACACACACACACACAGACAGACTGCTGCTTTCGTCGCATTGTCATTTCAATAAGCACATTAATCATACGCCGTGTTGTGCGCTAATTTATTTGCTTGAAGTCGCTTCAATTATTGTCAGTGAATTTCCCTTGCCCCTTGTTGACCCCCTCTACCTCTAGCTCTATGTATTTATGTAATTTATCAAGCGCAGCCAATCAGCCACCCAACTGGCAAGTGGCATGTGGCAAGAGACTGGCAAAGTGGCAAAGTGGCTCGCATAATGTATTTATCACTTCATCAAGCCCAGTAAAAGCTTATCATCATCATCATAATCATATTTTGTCACTGTTGCATTGAGTTCCCCGTTCCCTGTTCTCTGTTAACCTTGTTGCCCCTTTTTGCTCTTTCCTTTGTCAATTTAGTGTTGAGTGTTGGCAAACGGAGCTCGCTCGCTTTTGACTTGCCCCTTTAATCAACTTGAGCAGCGCATTCACGTTGAGCTCCACCAAAAATTCTATTAAAAATATTCTAGTTCCTAGAAAAGTAGAAGAAGAAGAAGAAAAAGTTCCTTCTTCATTCCTTTGCTGCACATGCATGAAAAAATGCTTTATATGCATTCCATTATATCCAGCATACTTTTGCACTTGAGCGCGGCTCGCATGCATGAGATACACAGAAAAAAAGAAAGTAGTAAGAGGAGGAGAACAAGAAGACGGAATACGTGCCGCTGTTAACGAAATTTCCCACATTTTGTGTGTGTGTGTGTCGCTTGTCAGCTGCAGCTAAAGCTCTTCTCTACGACTCACGTGTAAAGCGTAAAAGCACACAAACAAATGCGAAAAGAAAATAACGAAAACGAAACGATATGAAAAGAATGCGCCAACAACAGCAAAGATAATAACAACATCAACGGCAGCACCACCACCACGAGCAGCGGCAGCAGCAGCTCCTCTCAAACACAAACTCACGACGCAGCAGTCGTTAACATGCACAACACACACACACACATGCACACAAATATATTAAAAGCGTTGCATAACTCAGCAGCGCAGCGCAGTGTGAGCAATATGAAAATCTGTATGCTCTATCTGTCAGCGACATCTTTGGGTGAAAAAATGCAATTAGAATATGTAATAACACATGCAATATAACATTTACGGTTGAGAGACAGATAACGGTTGTAATTAACATAAGCTTAACATGAATGTGCAGCAAGATCATGTTGAATGTAAACCTTAAGGAAGACAAATGCGTGTGAAATTGTCCAAATAAAAGAAATAGACTTGTAAAGAAGAAGATATTTGTTTAACTATTTTTATAGAATATTATAAAGTAACACTGCACTAGTGACTTAGAACTAAGACTGCAATTAACATCTGTAATCCAACATGCAACTGTAACTGCACGTAACATACAATTTCGATATATATATCGATATCAATAATGCGATCACCAGCTTGAAGAAGCTGAGCGCAATCTGTTCCGATTGATTAATTGAGGTAACAGATGTGTTTGGAAGAACAATTCAATTATTAGATTTACAAGCTAACTCAACTTGAATGCTTTTGTTTAAATTTACAGCAGAACTCTCTGTAAATATGTATTTAGCTGGCTGGGAAATTCATATAAAAAGAGTCATTCCGATAATGTGTACAAAATTTAATTATGAATTCTATAAGTTGAGTAATTATTGTTTTGCTTCTAGATTTCAATCGTTACAGTTGCGGTTTCAGCTGCATACAGTGATATATGTAAACACACTTATTTGATGTAAGCCATTGAGAGATACTCATGCTCCAATAAGCAGTATAATTACTGCAGTAATTGCGCGTCAACCCATAAGTAATTGCTGGTAATTAAATGTCTTTTTATGACTTTGAACAAACGCAATGCCTTGTTCCGGTTACTCACAGCATCTGTCCTTAAGTAAATGACAATAAAATGCTGTTGCCTAAGGAAGCAGATACTTAGCCAATGATGTGCAGCTGTATCATTGTGTGTGTGTTATTGTTGTGTGTGTTTTGTTGTTGTGTGTGTGTGTGTTTTGTTGTTGTGTATGTGTGTGTGTTCAAGTTGTAGAAGTAGTCATGTTTCTTTGCTGTTTACCATTTTTCTCGTTTTTTTTTTTTGGTTTGCTTGTGTTTTTTATGACAGTTGCAGACGGCATTTTGTTGCTGCTGTTCTCTGTGGCAACAATGATATGCAAATTGCGCAAAAAGCGTTCGGTGAATGGGAAAACCAAAGCCAAAGAACTCAGAACAACACGCAGATTGCATTGCTTGACAACAGAGCTCAACGGAGCAATATTCTGGAGAAGAACGTTCAAAATTCAAGCGAGACTTGAGTTGTGCAAATTTAATTGCAATTTATATTGCTTTTGAAATAAGTTTGCTTGTAGTTTAACTTGCTCAGTCTGTGCATATACCCCTTGCTACCATTTCTACGGGGTATGCAAGTAGTTGAGCGGATGAAGGTTAAAGTAAACAGTTACAATTTGTAAGTATTTAAATTGCTGTGCATAAAATCCCCAACTAGAAACTCGGATGCAGATACAGACAGCCAGAGATACAGTTACAGATACATAGATACATATATACATATATACATATATATTTATATATATATATATCTTAAGCTTAAGCTTCCATGATAGTTGCCGAGTTTATTTGCGTTGTGCTGAATGCTCAAATCCTACTCTGGCCATTAAGATGATAGCATTTGAGTCGTCGTAGCAAGCATAAAATGCACATGTTTGGCAGTTTTTTCTTCTTCTATTTTTTCTGTTTGTGTGGCAAAAGCAATTTTACAATTGCTTGCCCCAGTTGAGTGTGTGCCTGTGTGTGCGTGTGTGTGCGTGTGCGTGCGTGTGTGTGCGTGTGTGATGTGTGTTTGATTGTGTGAGCTTTGGGTCTACTTAATTTATCATCTTTACTACATGAATGTGCAGCCTTTGGGCCACTACTAACGTTGTGCTCCCCTCACCACCCCTGCCAGCCTCCTTGGCATGCCCATCGTATTGATTGCTAGCCACCCCAGCCCCAGCCACCCCCCCTCCTCAACGTCCGCCCTTGCATTGAGGAACACCAACACTTTCGGGCCACAAAAAAAACAGCATTTGGGCTGTTCACCAGTTTTGTTTATCCGGGCACCCATTTGGCACGTGTTTGTTCCACTCTTACAAGCTGCTGCCAGTGGCAGCATGTTGCACACACACACAGACACACACACACATGGGCATGTACTTCACTTAAGCTGAGTCCTTTTATCAGACAAAAAAATACTCAACATTCCTCTCGTTGTAGATTTTATAGAAATTTCACAGCTAACAAGAAATTTAATCGCTTAACGAGTCGTTTATTGTTTTCAAATCGATTAAGCTTGAATTGAAATCGATTGCTAATCGTTCTTTCATCGGTTGATATCACACAAGTTTTGCCCTTATGCAATGTGGGAGCAGTGAAATTGAATTGCAATCAAGTTTACGCATCTACCAGAATTTATAATTGCTTAAATGGAATTTGGGGAATGGATTATTAAACAATTTACATAAATGCATAAATCAGTTTATTCTTGATTTTTACATTTGAAAACAGTCCAAAAATGTCTAAAAATGATTTACTCCCTGAATAAAATCATTTTTCTTGGCTATTAAAATAATTTTAGTAATTTTCTTTCATAACTTTAAGCATTTCAATTTGGAAGAATATTATCGATAACTAACTACACTGTCGAACAGCTGTTCACAAAATCCACACCGGTTAACAGTGACTTAACAGAGTTTAAATTGGAACCAAAATAAGCTACAGTTAGACACCGTAATACATATGCAACACATTTGCCAACACTGGAAACCTTAAGCCTTAATTAATTCTATCAGATACATCATATTTAAAACACACAGCGCTTTATGGGCAACAGTTAATGCTTAATTGAGTAGACAATCTAATCATTCGGCAATATGAATCGCTCTTATCATTAACATGATCCTCTAATTGCTGTTTGCGGCTTTTGTCTGAGTGCATTAACCCCTCGACACACCCCAAAAAAAGCACCCTCTCCTCCCTGCCACTGCCAATAAGGGACTGGACTTTATCTATCATAATGTCATGTTTGCACGTAATTTATTGAGAATATTATTCGATTTGCGTTGTAAATGACTTTCAACACACACACACACACACAAACTTGCCAACCACACACATCACACACACACACACTCACTCGCATACACCACAAATGTGGTCTGGTAGTCGTCGCATACGGTGTTAACATGTTGTCGCACAATTATCAGAAACCACACACACAAAGAGCGTGGTGGGGGGGGGGGGGGGGAATGTGGGTGTGGTGGAGATATGTTTTATTCTGCCACTGGTAGTGCTGCCTCTTTCTGTTGGTCCTTTTGTTTTTTTGTTGCCATTGTTGTTTGGCTCTGAGTTACAACGTTACAAACGTAATTGTTGTTGTTGAGCTCACGTTCACCCACACTGCCAGTTAATTGAATAATGGACGACGTTTATGTTTTACGTACTTTATACATATATATATATATATATACACATACATAATATACACACATAATGCAACACATACACACTTCTATCGTCTACAATTGTTTCTGTTTTTGTGTTGTGTGTGATTTACTAATGTGGCCCAAGAGTCCATTTGCCAATTGGTGTACGAATTATTATCATGCAAAACATTTACTTCAAAATGTGCTGTGCAGCTTAGTCAAAATCGATATTTATGAAATTTGTATACCCTGTAGAGAGTAACAATGGGCATATTGTTCTGGTTTAATAGTATGTAACAGGCAGAATACATATATTCTTATTCAGAGTCAACAGAGTCGATTATAGACTTTACAAAAGCTAGAGACTTAAGTTAGCGTTCAAGTTGATTTTATTTTATTGATATCTGCCTCCGTTTGTCCTATTATCGATATAAATCGATTAACGATAGCTATAAAAGCCAGAACTTAATCAAAACCTTAAATGCCTTGACTTAATCTAATTAAAAGTGCATCAAAATTAATATTTTCATATCCACAAAATATTGCTTGGCTCTAGGGTATCTGCCAGTCGAGTTCTCGTGTCTTGAAGATGCTTATTTGTTTTTCATTGCTGCATTTGCAAATTTTGTGCATTTCTGAGCTGCCTGTTAGCCAAATGCAAAATTAAATAGGTAAACGGAAACCTGTATGCTCATTTTTTCTTTCTTCTTGTTCATTTTTCAATATGCTTCCATTATGTACCTCAAAATCGAGTTTAGTGTGAGCATAATGGGATATATGTTTGCCCAAAATAAAAATCAAATTAAATTCTCAAGGCTTTTGCATAGGTTTCGCAATAAATTCGGGCTTTCATCTCATGTATCAATCGGTTGAATGATATTTTGCTCATTCGCATTGACAACCCAAATGCGACTTTTGCTCTTTCTCTCTCTCTCTCTCTCTCTGTCTCTTGCTCGCTTCAGTCTATCTGTCTCTTTTTAATGGGCCAAACAATTGATGAGTTTTAAGTGAGCTGCAATTGTGTTGTTTTTTATTATGGCCCATTAAAAGACAAGGGCAAAGTCAAAGTGAAAGTCATGTTCGTTTCCTGTCATCTTTTGCCTACCAACCTTGGGCTGGTTTTTGGCTCCCTGCCTGCCTTTTTGGCCATCAATAATAACGTTAGCATTTGCCAAATCGCTTTACAAATTTTTCTTCGTCTCTGGTTTTTTTTTGCGTGTGTGTGCTTCTCGAGTTACGCATGTTTCTTGTCGTAGTCTACTTATCAGACTTTGCCATTTTTGGGTGGCCATTGTGTTGTTGTGTTTGTTGTATTATTATCAGCCTTGTAATCAGCAGCTGTGTGGAACCTTTGACTTTCAGTGTCCTGTGCAGCACCATTTGCCAAGGACATTATTGTGGGGGGTCAGTTGCTTAACCCTCGTTTGCAGGCCTTCCTTCCTTGATTCCATCCTTCCGTCCTTTCTGTGTGACATCCTACGACTTTCTCTGCTCGAATATGCAAATGCAAATTTGCGCAGCAAAAACTTTTCAATTGATTCCACAACTCAAGTTTGATTTGCAATTGAATTTCAAATATACTTCTCAAGTTTTCCCTTGCCTACCACCTATCCAAGAAAATCAGCCCTGTTTCCCGTAAAGATTGAGCGAACCAATTTTTTAATGAAAATTCCAGCATTAAATAATTAAACGTTGAGCGATTATTGCGCAGTTAAGTCAAAAGCTGACACAAATACCCGGTGCGTGAAATGTGTGTGTGTGTGTGTGTGTGTGTGTGTGTGTGTATGTGTGTGTATGTATGTGTGTGTGTGTACTCAGAGAGAAAGAATTTTCCAAGGGTAGCTCACCTTTTTTCTTTCCTAATTCCAGGCTACATTTGTCTAAAATTTAAAAAAAAAAAAATATGTTTAGATTTCAAGGTGATTTTTCAAGCAGCTCAAATATTGGGTTTTTTTTTTTTTTGTTGCTTAAATTATTATAAACAACATTTTTCTAAATAGTTTATAATTAATTCTGAATTCAGAAGGTATTTTCCACCTAAAAAGTGAGGTTTTCGATTCATACTTCTCAGAAATGCGTTTCGTAATTGTAGAAAATATTTATAAAAAAAAAAAAAAAAAAAATATTTGGGATTATCATATATTTGGCCAGACTTTTTTGGGTAAGATATTTTTCTGAAAGTGTAAAAGGGGGCGGGGCAACTTGGTTAATATATGCAGGCAGTAGTTGTTGGCAAATTGTTGCAGCTGTATGTATTTATGAAAGCCACTCTCTTTCTGCCCCATTCTCTTCTTCTTTCTTTTTTTTTTGCTTTCCTCTGACTTGTGCCTTTTATTTTACACCCGTTGATTAACTATGCAAATGCGCCGAGCGAGCGACTGTAAGCCAAGTTAATTATTTTATGCACAGCGCAGGCGGACGGGAATAGATTAAGGCAACGGCAAGGGGGAGGCGGAAGGCGGCAGGCGGAAGGCGGAAGGCGGTAGGTGAGTTGGAGGTGGTTGGGTGGATCAGCTTAACAAGTCAACGTTGATTGCATTTTTGTGAAAATTGTGCTGGCTTCAAAAAAGAAGAAGAAGAAGCAGAGAAGCATAAAGCACAGGATGGAAAATATCACGTATACGCCCGCCAGCTCGAAAATAACTTTTAATTTAATTTAATCAAAGACGCGTTGCACGAGCAGCAGCAGCAGCAGCAGCGGCAAATGTGCAACAACATAGTGCCACACGAACGAATTTCATTTCAAAGTACAAGCTTATTTACAACCACAAGTACACACTAGCACATACACAGACGTGTGTGTGTGTGTGTGTGTGTGTGTGTGTGTGTGTGTGTGTGTGCATGTTGCCTACAGTTTTCTGTGCAAATTTGCTCTGCACTTTGAAACTATTTGCGAAGTGAAGGGAAGTGAAGTGAAGACCGACGAAGTTAGATATTTGGTTATATTTGCATATATAAATCCGTTTGCCTTACGAATTGTGCTTGTTGCCATTGTGAAGTACAATCAACTAAACCTATTAAATCCTTGTGCCACATCCAACATATGTTGCAAACAATTATTTCTAGGAAAAATGGATGCCTTTACAAAAAATGTTGTTTACTGCCTTTTTTCTTGAAATTATCATACGTTGTGTGGAACAGCCAGCTGCTGATAGCCTATTAGTGAGTTCAAGTGTGTGTGTGTGTGTGTGTGGGTGTGCGCGCTTGAGTGTGTGTGTGTGGGTGTGTGTGAGAGTGCAGGATGTGTGTAGGTTGTAGCTGTAGCTGCAGCTAATTGCAGTATGTGCGCTAATCGCCAGTTAACAGCGATGTTAATGATGATGATGATGAGATGATAATGAGATGATGAGATGATGATGAGATGATGATGAGATGATGATGAGATGAAGATGAGATGATGATGAGATGATGATAATGCTGTTGATGATGAGGTGTATGTGTGTATTCATGTGTGTTTGTGTGTGTGTGATGTATGACGCTTAGATCAAGGTTAATGTCTTAAAATGAGAGCAAGTAAAAAAAAGAGAGAGAAAGATCCAGTAAGAGAGAGAAAGATTCAGTAAGAGAGAAAGATCCTGTAAGACAGAAAGATCCAGTAAGAGAGCGAGAGCAAGTGAGAGAGAGCGAGAGAGAAAGAGAGCAAGATCATATTAAGAGACTAAAGTACGATTTCACCACAATTCCACAGAAGAATATCCTTGAAGAAAATTGATTTCCTCTCTTAGCTTTTTACCTACTACCACTATCTCCCATCCAACACTCTCTCTCTCTCTCCCTTTCTCCCTCCCTCCCTCCCTCTCTCCGTCTCAATGCAAAATTCGCGCACTATCAACTTTTTATTAAGTTGAAAATTGGTTTGCGTTTTTTGGCATTTTGAAGTTTGCATCGCATATTAAAATAGTTTCAACAGCTGCTGCTTTCGGGTGACAACTTTTCGCCTTAGAAAGTGGGCGTGTCCTGACGCAATGACACTTGACATTTGTCTGCTGCTGGCAACATTTGGTGCTGATTTATTTGCTGCTTTCCATTTTGTCGTTTCTTTTTTTCTTGTTTTTGTTATTTCTCTTTTTGCCTGCGACAAATTGTGTCACGTCAAAAAGCGAACGTTGAATTTGTTGGGTGAGCTGCGAAGTTTTAATAGCACTCGTTTTGGCGAGATGACAGCCGCCTATGAAATATACAATTTTCTGCAACACATACCCGTGTAGCATGTAGCATGCCAAGGCACGCCTCCTTGCATGTGGCATGCCCCACACACACACACACACGCACACACACAAACAGTTGTTGAAAAGTTTTAATGCTTGGCGCGTTGAAAACTTTTCGACTAATTGCATTACAAGCGGAAACGTGCAATATATAAATGTGTGTGTGTGCTTGTACACACGTGTGTGTGTGTGTGTGTGTGTGTGTGTGAGGGGGTGTGTGTGTGAGTGGTGCTTAATTAACAGCACTGCCGCAGCAGACGCTGAGCTCTCTCAGCTCCTTAAGACTGCCTGCTGGCAACTTGGATTCATTGCTCAGTTTCCTGCTAACTTGGGAGTTGTGTTTTTCTTGCTTATTATTCTTGCTGTTGCTGCTGCTGCTGCTGTTGCTGTTAGACAGAGCCAGAGCGCTATAAATAGCCAGGCCAGGAAGCGAGAGACAGCCAACCAACCAAGTCGGCCCTAATGAACTCGGCTCGTGCTGCTTCTGGTGGCAACTTCCTTTCATTTGTTGCTGCTGCCACACAACGTGTATGTGACTGTGCCTCGCTTAGTTAAGCCAAGGTGTTATGTGTGCCACGTGGCTGGCTTTTTAGTCTATAAATGCAAAAAGTATATATATATATATATATATACATATATATACATATATATATATATATATATCTATTTAAATGTATATTCAAATATGCATCAACTGTACCAAAAATTAGAAATTGTCTGCGAGTGTCGAATGCGGAGTAAAATCAAATGAAAGGGGTATATTGGTGTTGTGCCTAAGTATGTGACAGGCAACAGGAAGCAGCTACGCACACATAAACTATATATATATTCTCGATCAGCTGCAACAGATTTATTGATTTATCGATTCAAATCCGATATCAATAAATCAATATTTCAATTGATATCTTATATAAAAAAACTGCAACTTTGTTAGGCAAAACTTAATTTCATATTCAGAAAGCCAGGGTATCTGCTAGTCGAACTCTTTCGAGTAGAGTCTTCTCATATAATCGAATTTAAAACTTGAATACACTTGCAAAAATCTTAAAACTTAAATTAAAAATTAATTACTTGGTGATAAACAATAAGAATTCTTACGTAATCGCAGTTGTTGTTGTTGTTGTTGTTGTTGTTGTTGTTGTTGTTGTTGTTGTTGTTGCTATTCATAGACTTTAATAAGCCGCTTATCGATTTATAAATCGACTTCAAACCTGCGCTCAGCAACACAAGCAACAAAATTTTGCACACATGCTTTTATCTGTTGTGCGGTCGGTTTCCCACTTGTGGTGCCCCCTTGCTGTTGAGCAGCGCAATTAAAGGCTGCCACCCACACCCACACACACACCACCCACACACACCCACCCACCGCTGACACACACAAGCATCTAAATTAATAAAATAATAAATTATTGATATGCATAACGCTGGTTAGCTGCTTGCGCCTCACAGTTGCCAACCGCCAACCTGCCGCACGACGGGGCAGCTAATCGAAGCTGACAACGTCTTGCTGCGTGTGCATGTGTATAAATGTGTGTGTGTGCATGTGTGTGTGTGTCTTGAATAGCTTTCTAATTAGTACGTAGCTAGCAAATGATCCTTGAGCTGCTATTTGGAGGTCGCTGTTTTATTTCAAGTGTGTGTCTGTGTAGGCCAGAATCACTCAAGCGAGTCCTTGCTGTGGGTCACATTCTCTCTCTCTCTCTCGCTCTCGCTCTCTCTATCTATCTATCGGTCTCTCTTTTTGTATATGTGATTGCAGCACAAATTAAATCAATAAAGGGAAGCATTCCACTCACCCTTGCCCTTGCCCTTTGACCAACACCTTGGCAATGTCGCCCTTAAAGCATATTTGTGCATTTGTCCACTCGCTTCATTGGATGCACATCTCTCTCTCTCTCTCTATCTCTCTCTGCCTCTATCTATGTGACACCAGCATATCTAGACCCATCATAATGTCTACCTATAAAGTGCACCCTTTCAAAAAAAGCATTAAAAGGGTATATTCACTTTCAATAGAGCAAATATGACTAGCACAATTTGTTAAGAGGTGAAATTATTTTCATTTAAGATCAGAAATGAATTATTGTTAGTTTGAAGAGAAATTTGTAGAACATTCCTTATATTTCTCAAGGGAACTGAGAATGAGCAAATTTTGCTGATTAACTCGGATAAATCAAATCATTATTCTACCATCCGAAAGAGAAGATTTATATATAAAAATCGACTACAGTAAGCAGATAAGCTCATTTAGAAATTGATTTTTGTACGGATTCTACATTATGCTGATGAGCCTTGTAATTGGGAGACCTTATACAAGTTGCATATTGAAGAAGGGGACGCACAAGTTGCATAATAGAAAGCTTTAGTAAATTCCGATATTCGGTTCTATTTTTATACTTTATAGTTGAAATTTTTGTTTAAATTCTGAATTTTGGTTTAGCTGCTCAATTTGAAGTCTTAAGCTAAGCCAGCGTTTGCGTCTCCATTTGGACAAACTGGCTTAAAGTTGAAATTGTAAAGCCATGTTTGTGAAACTTGTCATATTTACAGGCATTCTCAATTAAGAGTGTAATTTATGTTTGTGGCAGGGTATCGCAGCTACCCTGCGCAGACACCCAACGGATACATATTGTTTTTTTTACTTTTATTATTATTTTGTCTATTCTCATGACCGTTTCTCTTCTCTTCTCTCTTTGCAGTTGGGCAATCAGGAGGCCACCTGGGTTGTGGCCGATTACATAGCCAGTGCGGGCAGCAACGAGCTGAGCGTTAGCAAGGGCCAGCAGGTTGAGATTATTGAGTTGCCCACAGCCAGTGAGCCGGACTTTTGTTTGGTGCGCCTAAATCCGCAGCATGACGATTCCGCCGTACAAGAGGGCCTGGTGCCCGTGGCAGTGCTCAAACCGCCGCCAGGTGCCCACAAGCAAGGTTCGTCCTCAGCCAGCACCGGAGGAGCAGCAGCAGCAGCAGCTGGTGCAACAACAACAACACCCACACAAAAGCCAAACGACAGCATGCAGGATCAAGGTGAGCAAACCACAAAAAAAGTATCCTTGAATTTGAGAAATTCGCCAACTCATCTTTATTATTCATATAGAAATGTTCAACTATTTTGGGAGTATGTATCTAAAAATCGCGGGTTTTGCTTTTCTTAAAAAATCGAGTTAGAAATGAGTTTTCTTATATTTAGAAATGATTACTAGCGATTTTGCTGAACTTAAATCACTTTCTCTAAGTGCAGGGATAAGAAAAGACTCGATTACTCGGAATATTCATCATTAATTTATATTTATACCGCTGCTTTCAGGGAATCGCAGCAAGGCGGATGCATTATCCTCTTCTACGAAACGACGCGGATTTAGCGGGTAAGTTTCACTTCAAAAAGAAAGAAAAAAGAACCCTTCAAGCGTTTTAATATGCAAAGTGATGGCTCTCTCTGTGTGTGTGTGTGTGTGTGTGTGTGTGTGCGGGTGTCTAGCTGTGTGTGTGTGTGTGTGTTTGTCAAATGTCACAGGCTCGCAAGTTGGCCAACTTGGCAAGTTGACTTGTTGTCAAGCCTTTTGGGTCACGTCACACTAAACTGAGCTGAACTGAACTGCGTGACACTTTAAGTGACTGTTGCATAATTAATAAACGAAAAGAGTCATAAACAAGTTGTTAAGGCTTTAAGCCAAAACATTTACGACACTCTGAATGGCAGTTTACGGAACAAAGCCAACACTGAATGATTTCAATTATTTACAGAAATGAAGATAAACACTTCGCTTGCATATTAACATTATTGTTGCTCAAGTGCCGGAAACACTTCCTTACATCTATTTCGTTTTAGCCAACGAGCACTTCTCCTCTCAGACATTCCACCAAAGTTGGGAAGCTGCTTTTCAGAAGTTCGTATTTAACAAGACTTACACAGCTAACTAAAATTGCAATTCATTGCAGACTTCCTGGGGACTTAGAACCCTTTTAAATGCAGCCAAGTTTGTTAACAACATTCTGATGGTGTTTGAGTTTCGTCTAAAGTCCATCGTAATCCAACTGCAATGCTGTAAAATTGTTTGCTGTTCGTTCTTGCTTACATTAAAGTCACTTTTCTATTAGTTTCATAACTGCTGCTTTAGCAGAAATATGGTTTTGGCCAAGCTTATCAGTTGGCTGGTAACAAAATCGCAATCAGGCATCAAGTTGATTGTCTCGAGTTGGTCAACGGCATAAAAACCAATTGAAAAAAGCATGTCATGAGATTTATCAGTGTTTTCTCTCTTTCTCTCTCTCGCTCAGTCAGTCTCAATAGCTTCACTGCGGTTTTACTATTGCTGTCCACTAAACTGATAAGTGGTTGACGCATTCTACGTCATTTGCGCAGAGTGAAAAGTTCTCTGTAAACTGTACAAGGCAATACAACGCAATATAAGAGTATTTAGTAAGTCTGAAGTGATTTATCATGCACTCGGCGGCCACTGCACATTTCATGCGTCATATTGCAAAGAGTAACTTGCGGCGAGCTGAAGAGAGAATTCACCTTACATTAATCTCACAAATAGTTGAAGTTCTTTGAACATTTACAGTTCACTTAAGGCTTTATTATATTGTATATTTTGTTTTCAAGTTTACAGTAGACATCTGCGCATAAGGTAAATATATATGCATATATTATCAGCATAATTGCCTTCAGCAAAAGAACGGATATATGCAAAGTTTCTGCGACTTATTATAGAGAAATTTAAATCGAATGATAAGTTTTAAGTGACAAGTATTAATTCAATTCAGATTAGACAGTTCACCTCACCTTTTCTCATTAATTATCACTACACTAATTGTTAATATTCAGTTAACACAGCCGGAGCTAAAAAAGCTATAATATGCAAAATATTTGTTTAAAATTAAAATTTTCCTAAACATTGGTTCAACGCGACTGAAAGTAATTCAAATTCAGCAATAAATAAAATAAGCTTAAAACGCATAAAAACATAATATTTCGAAGGCTAACTCCTACCTGAGATAAGCAAGCTTTTCTTCATCTTTTAATGCTATTCGAGAAGAATGTTCGTTAAATATGCCAGTATTTAACTGCTGTGTGCTAACATTTTGCGACTGGTGTATAATCGCGTGTCAAGCGCGAGCAATAAAGATATAAACCTATTACACTGAACAGCTCGAAAGAACAACGGTAACAACAACAATCATAACAACAACACGTAAAACTCGTAAAGCAGCGAACACAGCAAGAACTGGTTTAAGCATACCCTATAAAAAGATTTTTATATATATATTCATAATCCACAATTTGAATACACTTTAATTAATGTGCGCTTAAATTGCAGATTATGCAAATATCAATATTGATTCAACTATATTTATTTATTTATATTTCATAGCATTATTCACAACTGTAACTTTACAGGGTATCTGCTAGTTGTGTACTCACTCACTTCGCTTGTTTCACTTTTGCTTGTTATTTTATGAGCGCGAATTCGCTCAACTGTTGCTCACAGTTGGCATTTATCTATTCTTCGTTACTCTTTGTGTGTTTTTGAGCACTCTTTTTTTGTGTTTTTGAAGCAGCAACTGTTTCAGGAGCATTGTGTCAGTGTGTGTGTGTGTGTATGTGTGTGTGTATGTGTGTGTGTGTTGAGTTTCTCCAGAAAGCGAAAGCCTGGGCGCGAGCCGGTTTGTAGAACTTGGCAAGTTTTTCGGCTCGCTCAGTCGATTGTCAAACGCCGGAACGGAACGTAACGTATACGCAGCGTGGAACGTTGCTCGTTTTCTTCGCTAGAAACGACGTCTTAAAGATATTGTTTATATATTAGAACAGTGCCGTTGTAGCTTATCAGCCATGTTTAATAATAATAATAACAACAACAGTAATACTAGCACCGCACTAGATAAGCAAATCCGTAACGGTGTGCAGTTTACCAGTGCCAGTGAAATACCCCCCAAAAACGATGATAATCATCATCATCATCATCATCATGACAATAACAATACAGTTGTGAATGCGAAACAAATTAAACGCTATTCGGTGCTAAGTCCGCGACCCAAACACAAACAGCAGCCACAACTCTTAAAATCCATATCGCTGAACATCAACACATCCACAAATCATTCGCATAATCCAAAGCAGCAGGGATTTGCCTGCTTCTGCTGCTGTCCAGAGAATGCACAGATGACGATGCCGGTGACGCCCAGCCTTGTCTCTGAGCGTTTCAAACCCTGGTAAATCTAAATAAATTGGCGAGTGTATTTTACAGTTATGCAGAAGTCTGAAAAAGGCAATGGGATCGAAGTCTCGAGTGTTTTTTTTATTTAATCGATCACTTTTCCGTTTAGCTAAAAATAGATTTTCCATTCATCGTTGAATTTTATAAGAGCTAAAGGCTAATTTGGTATTTGCGTTCTAGTATTGCATACTTAGTTAAACATATTTTACTTTTGGTCTTGAATCGATTTTGTTATAGAAACGCCTTTATAAACGGGAACCACAGGTTTATTGATTAAAATTAAAAAGAACCGCAACCGAAACGAAATTGAATTTGAATAATAACAATGAGAATAAAAAAAACAAAACACTGCACAGAAAATAAGATAATGAACAATATTATTCTCATCACACATCGATCAATCATGCAATCAAGATCTTAATGAAATATTTGTCTAAAACCAAAAAGTGGAAGCAATGCATAAACTTAAGCGTACCGGATACCCTGCTGATTACAAATACGATTTTTTATACAGGGTATCTGCTGGTTATACGCTTTCCACTAGAGCTCCCTTGCTGCGGGCACTTGCGCTTCTGCACAATGAGCAGCCTTTGTTTGCCTATATTCGTTTACCATAATCCAAGAAGTGCGTTTGGCCTCACGTTCAATTAGGTACATATGTAGTTGGCCCCGCTTGCCCCCTCCTCATAAGCCGAGTCGTTAGTTTCATTTGCAACAACAACAATTACAACAATGGCAACAACTTATGTGCAATCCAATCCAACAACGAAAACGTTTCCGTTGCTCGGCGCCTATCAGCTTCAAATTTTTTTGTTTTCTTCTTTTTTTTTTGTCTGTTTTTGTTTGTGCAACATTATCCAAAAAGTGACTAAGCACAAACGTCTTGGCAACCAATTCGTATTGTCGGTCCAAAATTCATATTTGATTTATTATCATCAGCATTCGTCATAAATATATATAGCATAAAGCATGTCTGATTATACGACTGCTGATGCTGATGCTGGCTTCGGGCACGTTTCGCCTTAGACTCGTGCGAGTCACTTGTGGCAGGCAGCAGCAGCAGCAGCCACTTGCTTCTAAAACTGTTGCAAGCAAATGTATTTTTAGCTCAGTCTATGAGCTCATTAAACATCTCGCAAGTACGGCTTGCTTTCAGCAGCTAATTATTTTGTTTTGCTCTTAGTTGTTTGGTTTTGAACAACTTCAAAAATAGTTCTATTTTTATTTGTACTTTTATTTCTAATTACATCAACAACTTGTTATGCAACAACTAATTGATTTTAATGTATCTTGTTTCTCGGCTAGCGGGGAAATTATTATTCAACTAATCTGCGATTACTTTCAATGAATATAAACAAGGTAGAATTGTTTAGACGAGTGTGCTCGACTAGAACATACTCTGAACACAACTTTTAAATAAATATAATATATATAATTTATATATATACGAATATGGAAGTTGGAATTTTAACTTTTATACAAAAAAAACTTAAGAAATGTTTTAGAAGTTTCAAGTTAATAATAAATAATACTGTACAACATCTAACATAATTCGTAGATCGAAATTATTGGAAGACTAAATTTTTGTTATTGATTTACAGTTATCAGTTATCGATTTGTATCGATATGCACGAAACGAAAACGTTTCCCATACCTTAAATAGACTAGGGTATCCAAATGATTCCCAAGGTGCCACAATCGATTTGCATACAGTGAAAACTGTGCAAGCACACTTGATTTATAGAGATGTAAACTTTTGGAATTGCTGGGAACTCCCATTGGCGTGTTGTGGTGCTGTTTAAGCCATCAGCTGGCTGTCGGAAACCGGCTTAATAATTCCCACAGATGTTTGACTTAATTGTGTGGAACACGGGAGGGAACCTGTTTGTGGAACATGCAGCATATTAATACACTTGAAATGGAATTTCTGCTAATGCATTCGTTTCGCTTTTATGTAATTATTCAATATTATTGTTGCTCTTTGTTTATTTTGAGAAATGTGAGTTGAGAGAGGGGAGGATTTCACGTAAACATTTCTCAGTTGTCGCATGTGGATTAGTCACTAGTTATTCAGCGATTGTTTTTCTTTTAGTCACTGCTTTAAGTTGTTGTTGTTGTTGCTGCTGCCTCGTTATTTGTTGATAAGCTCGAGTATCCAAGGAGTTGCAACTTCCCATGTCATAAATCGTTGCATTAATCATACACGCCGCGTTCTGTTTATGTTTTCCATTTCTATTTGTTGTTCGTTGTTTTCATATGTATAATTATATGGTTTTTTTTTTTTGTAATTACACAATTTCGCTAGAAATTGAAATTGACAGTTTGGTCTGTCGATAAGCAAACTCGGACAATCTTATCAGCATTATCAGCTCTTTGCTTCGACCGGTGATTAGCGATATTGTCTCAGTCCAATGAACAAGAAATTATGCTTGTTTCATGCTTGTTTTTCCTTCTTTGCTATTATTATTTATTATATATAAAGACTCAACAATTAGCTGTCCGTTTCCACTCTTTCAAAATGCTGAAAGCGTATTCTAAGTTCTGCTATGCCCCAACTTGAACTGCTTCAGCTTGCAGCATGGGATATATATCGATATTCGATAACAATAAAAGCCACAATTTTCAGAAGCACAACCTTCCAATTAACATAGTATTATACCTTGACAAATACTCGAGCAATTGCAGAAAATACTTAACAGCTGTTTACAGGGTATATCGTAGTCAGCAGCATTCTAACCTGATTCCTCTCTCGTTTCAGCCTAATTAAATGCATTTAGTTCACTAATTTATGGATTTAGTTAGGGCCTTGTCCTGTCTGTCTAACTGGTTGAGTAGTGCGAGTTGAGTTGTCGCTAGTCGCTCGCTTGGACATAAATTACATAAAAAATACTTTCAATATTTGCACACTAATTGGGCATTTTCTGTTTTCCTCCGCTGCTCAGCTCCTCAGCTCGACTGAGCATTGAGCATTGAGCAAAGCCATTTTCCTTTTTCCATTGTTGTTGTTGTTGTTGTTGTTGTTGTTGTAGCCAACTCGCCAGCTAAACATGAATATGGATTATTGTCCAGTCCAGCGTGGCTTTGTGTGCAAGGACCTCCAACTGAGGTGAGAACCTCTGCTCTGCTCTGCTCTGCTCTTTTCCGCTCTGCTTGTCTCCTTTCTGCTCTCCTCTGCGGCTCCTTTTGTCTCAAGCGCTGTGTCAATAAACGCGTTTATTTGTTCCCCGTCGAGGCTTGGTGCAGGCGGCGGGCAAGGGCGGGTTGGGCAGATAAGCGCGTGCTGCCAATTCCAATGAACTAAATGGACACATTTGCAAGTGTGCAAACACACACACACACACACACACACACACACACACACTGCCACACACACATACTTCCACTAATACACTCTTTGTTGCATACTTTGGGGCGACCTCATTAATACGCGGACCCCGCCTCAAGTTCACTTCCCTTCACACACACACACACACATACGCTTGATGTGTGTGTGTGTGTGTGTTTGTCTGTCTGTCTGTGTATTAAACGTTGCCTTATTTGCCTAAAACATTACATCAGCGAAATGAATTTTGAACGTGAACGAGCACGTAATAAATTAAATAATATTTCCAGGAACCATTTTTGCTTGCCTCTGTTTTTCCCTTTCTTATTTTGTTGTCCTTGTCAATGTTTATTTTTACTTTGAATTATGTTACGTCTGCTGCTTGACGGAGCAGCCCGCCCCTCAAATTTACTCAACTGACGAAATGCAACTGCAAAAGCGCCGTGTTGCATGCAACATGTTTTTTTCTTCACATTTGACAAATTGTTGAAATACTTGCTGCAGTGTAAAGTGTAAAGCGCTTTAAAGCAGAGACTGGACTGACAACAGGGTATCTCGAGTCGAGTTGGGTCTGCACACAGTTTCAAGCTAATCAAAATGTAGCGTGGCGTGTTCTTGTGGTTTAACAACTGCCCGGCCACAGAATGTGGTGGCGCTGGCATAGCTTTAATGTTTGCCACATTCGAAGCGTGCGCTACACACCCAAAATAGTTTAGCTTAACTATAAATAAATAAATGTTGCATTAAACACAGAACCAGAACTTTCAGGTGTTGTGTTGTTATTTATAATACGTAGCTTGTGGCAGGTGTGAAAATATGACTAAACAATTTAAAGCTTAATAAAAGACTTCTGTTTCAGTTGTCTGGTCTGAGTTTTGCTTTATTGTTTCAAGTGTGTTGCAAAACAATCCAATTTATGTGCTTGACTTATCTTGTGCATCCAATAAATTGCGTTGAAATGCTCTTGCTTCAGCAACTTTATGTTGAAATGCTGAAAATTGTGCTTTTGCGTTGCGCAGATAATTAAATGGCTTTTGTGTGGGACTGCCAACAGGACAACGACCCCAAGCTTAGCTGCCTGAGGTCCTTAAGGTGGGCTAAGAACCATTCGGTTGGCGTCATCAACATTCGCCAAAGCTGAACTCCATCCAGCTAGCCTTTGGGCTAAGGTTAAAGCCAATTTAATGTTGTATAGCGAATAACTTGGCTTGCAGCTTAGGAGCAAATTTAGCTGCCCAACAAAAGATTCGTCGACATGGTCCATTAATGCAACAAGGATTTGCTGCTGTGATGGCCATCAGAGGCAAAGAACCTCAATTTTTACCTGTGTAGCGTATACCTTCAGTCATGAAAGCATATTTCAATATGATTTTTGCAATGTTTGTCAATTTATTTATTTATTTTATTTAAATATTTGCAAGGCAAATAAATTAGACTACAATTTGATTGTAGACAGATAATTATTTCACAATAACTTTTTAATATCCAAATTTCTTTACAATCAATTGAAAATTATTTGTATATTTACCTAACCACTATCAATATTTCCTCCTGATAACTATTTAGTATTATTCTCACTGGTTTTTCAGTGTATTACACTTAATGTCCATGTACTTATTGCTCTGCTCAATTTTGAGTTGATTAATGGCTTCATCATTTTATTTTCTTGGCTTTTTGAAAAGCCATCAAATTCTTTTTCTTTCTGTTTCCCATAAACTTGAGCCAGCTGAAAATTAATCAAAATTGGTTTTTATGGCCAATGGATGTTAAAAATAAAGCCAAGAAAAAAGAAACTTGCACCGTTAAAAAGGAATAAAGATTATGTGTAGAATCATAAAAGAAAATCACCTTAAAATGTGTCCAATGATTGTGATATTATTTTGTGAATATTTTCATCAGATTTTGATAGAGTGTGCGTGAATTAGTTGAGGGGAACGCCATAAATTGGCTGGCAATGAATGCTCTCTATCAACGCCTCAGCGCACTGGCCGTGTGCCATGAACTTGGCACCACTGTGCCACTGCAAAAGAGAGTGGGAGAGTGCGAAGGAGAGAGAGAACGAGAGAGCGAGAGAGAGAGAGAGATATTGGGGCTGTGCTGATATGCTGCTGTGCCGTTGGCGACACTAGTCTCACATTGGCCGCGCAGCTGGACAGCCAAAAACACAGCCGATTTGTCTGCCTCCACTTCGTCTTCCTCTTCTTTTTCGTTTTTCGTTTTGTTTCTTTCTTAATTGCGTATACGACGCGTGTGCGATATGGATGAAGTGGTGCACAGCAGCACCTGGATGGCCACATTACTGTACTGTAAACAGACTCCTGCAATTCTCCCCAGCAAATAACCACAGCACAACTTACAATCTTTGATCGTTATCCTTAACGTCCTTTTTTGTTGTTCGTTTTTCGTTTGCAGGCGCAAATGGCTGCCGCAACCGTTGCGGAAACTCTCGCAGAGCAAGGTGGAGAAATCACCAAGTAATGACAAGGCGCTCTTGAAGAAGCCCTCGGAGAAGAATCTGAGAGTGAGTATTTTTTTGATGAGTGTTCTTTTTTATACATTTTATATTTATAACCAACAAATATGTACTATAAATATACGCTCATAAATATATATATGATATTTATTGCTTGCTCGTTTGGTTTATAGCTAACGCAGAAGCACACCGAGGAGCTGGCAGAACAGACGCCGGGCGCCAGCGGCAGCGTTGGCCAATTGCCACCGCATCCACAATTCCCAAATGTGAGCAGCAGCAGCAGCAGCGCCAACCAGCAGCTGCAGCAGCATGACTTTGAGCCAGAAGAGGAGGCCGGCTTGGAGCTGCCGCCGCCCATGAAACCCATACAGGAGCCGCATTTGATTGCCAATGGACCGCCCGCATTTCCCAAGGATCTCAAGGAGGGCTCAGCCAATATGGTGAGTATATCCATATATCCATCTATATATAAGTGTATATACCAATCAAAGTGCACCCAGAGATTTGTATGACCTTTTCGTGCAACTCGATTGCATCTAGCAACATTTCATGATTGCCAATTATTGAAAAAAGCGTATTTTTAGCGTCTGCTATTTTTACTTGACATTCAAATCAGAAACACGTCTTTAACTATAAATATAGCATGAATCTAGGGATGCAACTTGATTAAAATGATCTTGCTTGAACTTTTTCAGAGTTATTGCCAAGGAAATTTTAGAAGCAGTTCCATAAATGCATTTTGTGGCACGAATTTGTACTTGAGCTGCGAGCCAGAATCTTGTTTGCAAGTTTAAACGTAGAATTGAACCGTGGTCAAAAAAGCTTTGCTTTCGAAGACCGCTTGAGTTTTGGAAAAGTTTTGGCTTAGGGAAATTTTGATTTATGACCACATTTGTGGGGGTATTTCTCTATGATCAAAAAGTGATTGCTTTTTCAATTTGTATTATTAAAATTATAAAACTGAAAAGTTTGCAGCCATTTGCCATTTTTGAAGGTAGCATTTTAAGTGAATTTCAACTTGAAATGACGTTATCAAATTCTAAAGGCTGTTTGAACATGATTCAAACACTTCCGCTCGGTTGAGTTTTGTTTACGAATGCGTTGAATTTGGACAAGTAAAGTATAATTGGTAGGTAGGTAGATGTGAAACAAAGTACAACAAAGTACAACAATAGTCATCCGCACGTTTAATTACATATGCTTAAGGCAGCTTCCTTTGCGAGTGAACTAAACTATTTGTTTTAATTCTTAAGTATTCTCACGGCCTGGCCAAGGCAGGCAGGCACAGCAATTGTTGATGAGATGATGCTGCTTGTTGTTGTTGTTGTTGCTGTTGCTTTTTTGGCTGGGATTTGTTTGTTTGTTTTTGTGGTCGCTCGGCTTGTTTGTTTAAATGCGTATTTCCCACACACAAATCAAAACGGCAGAGCAGAGGAGCAACCACGTCATTGAGGCGATGATGTGCCGCTCAAGCAATCCGAGCACGAGTTGCTCGGTTTCCCTTTTTTTTTTCTGCTCAATTAGAAAGCATAGCAAATAAAACGAGATCATCAGCAGCAGTTGGGGGCTGGTGTGTGGTTGGTGGGAGGTGGGAGGTGGGTCACTCTTTGGGGCAGCCACCTTTTGCCATAAATGCGCCACTTTATTTTGTTTACACACTCAACGAGAGACAGATTGAGCTGGAGAGACAAATGAGGGGCGGAGAGAGTGGAGAGTGGACATATGCCTGGGCGAGCGAGAACTCTGACAGACTGACAGACAGACAGACAGACATACCTAAGAATCGCGACGCCTCCAACAATACCTAAAGCAACAACTACAACAACAACAACAGAAACCACACTCGGAATAAACGACGCATAAATTTGGCGCAGTCAAATTAGCTGGCAAAACGCTTTTGTGGGTGGATGTTGCCTGGGATTCTCTGATTCCGTTGTATATTGTTTTGAATTGCCGTACTTAACTCTAGTCTGAGACATTCCCCACATATATATACATATATATATATATATATATATATATATATATGTATCTATGTATTTATTATTGGCTGCTTTATTAACCGGAAACTGTAGCTGAAGCTGAAAGGCTGCCACTGCCACCATTTATCATGGCAAAACGTTAAGTGTACTTTTTTTTTTGTTTCTCATCATCTGAATAATCTGGGACATAAATCAAGTATACGTAAAAAGCTAACTAGAAAACAATAAGTTGGCGCTGAAGACGCGCCTCATTTTATTTCCCAGAAATTTCAATGTGCTCAAATTATGTTGGCTACAAATGAATGAATGAATACGCCCACAAAGCCAACATGGATTTCGCTTGAAGGTCGAGATTTATGAAGCTTACTTTTATAGCCTGAACTCATTGAAAAATGGTTCAACTTTTGCTGTTTACCGAGTCCGAGTTATACAGAAACAATCGTTTGATTTTGATCGATTCTCTTTTTTGTGCAGCTTGACTGCGTTCTGCAAGCGTATTTAGTCTTCGGCTTCAAAATGATATATTTTACTGGCTAATTGCTTAATAACTGTGCAACAACAAGTGTAGCTAAATTTAGGCACACTTGTTGCAGCGCCTGGCAATGGGAATCCCATTGAATCAATGACATATCCATTACGACCCACGATTAGCGACGAAAACTCTTAAGTTTCTCCCCCTCTCTCTCTCCCACTTCTCCCTCTCTCTCTCCCACTACTCCCTCTCTCTCTCCCACTACTCCCTCTCTCTCTCTCTTTGTCTCTGGGTATTCGGCAGTGATACCCAAAATGTCGCCATATTGTCCTTAGATGCCATTAACAACAATCGTTATAACTGTTGTGTGTCTCTCTCTCTCTCTCTCTCTCTTTATCTGCCTCTCTCTCTCTCTCACTCTATGTGTGTGTGTGTATGTGTGACGCCAATGCGTTGCTGCTGTCGCCACTTGGACGCCCCACGTTGCCTTCGTTTCCATCAATAAATTTTATGTCGTCTGCGAATGTTTTTTTTGTTTTGTTTTGTTTTGTTTTTGTTTTTTCTCTTTCTGCTTTTTGGCTTTTCTTGTTGTTTGTATTTTGTGACTTATTAGTTGAATTTAATATAAATTCGCGCGTTTGCCTTGTTTTGCTTGCTTTCCATATTTCTACATTTATTTTAATATATTTTAATCATTTTCCTGTCAGTTGCTTGTTTACCTTGCAGGGTGTGAACCATTCGCTTAACCCAGTTTGGTTAATGTTGTATTATTCGGCAATTGTTGTTGTTGTTGTTTTTTGTTAACTCTTTGGAACAATTGGCAATTGGGTTTTCAGGCCGTTTCGGCCAAAAACTCACCTTTGTTTAGACGTCGCCCTTTTTTCTTTTCTTCATTATTGTTGCTCTATTTGCACAGCCATTAATGCTTAATAGTTATGTCGCTTTTCGCGTCCTTTGTTGTTGTTGTTGTTGTTGTTTTTGGTTGACATCAGTCGTTCGTGAAGCCGCCCCATGCCAACCACCCACCCACCCATGCCACACTTCCCATTGAACTCAATTAAAACTGTCTGGCAGGGCATTTGGCCAACCACTTGCATGCCATGCCATGCCATTAGCTATGCCAAAACTCAGCGCCCGCTGTTATCAGTATGCGTTTCCATTTCTTTTTGCAACCACAACCACATTATCCAATTAAGGAAATACTTGAAATAAGTTGCGCGACCTTCAACTGCGCCCACTTTGTTTTCAGTCTAGTTTTATTCCAATGCAAAATCAGATAAAAATTAAAACTTATTTTTATTTACCCCCAATGTGGAGTAAAAACAGAACACGAAATTTAGAAAAAGCCGTAAAAATATCAAATTTATAAATAATATGAAACTTAAAGCAAAATATGCAAATGCAGAAAAATGATAATAAATAAATAAAATTCAAGCTGTGTGGCAATAAAATATTGCAATTTAGTGTGTTTATTTCAAATACGTTGAGTTGACTGACTGATGCACACTTCGTTATAATATTTAAAGATAAAATCTTTTTTTAAGTATGAAATTACTTTGTTTATAGGCTGAAAGAAATAGTATAAATTTCCAGAGCGATCATCAGTTTGATTTGAGAATTTGGCAGGGTATTTTCTAGCCAAGCAGTCTCGAATCACATAATGCCAACTGCACTTGCCAGCTTTCCATAAAGGGTATTTAATAGTCGCATTCGGCCCATTCATTTTGTGCGCATTCAAAGTCTGTTGTTGTTGTTGATATTGCGGGTGAATTAATGTATTTATTTAAGAATTCATACTTGGTCATGCAGGAACATAACGTGCTCTCCCTCTCCCACTCCCACTCCCGCTCTCTCACTCTTTCTGCTCGCCGCACACACACGCACTCTCTCGCTCTCGCTCTCGCTGCTCTCTTCTGGTGTACTCAATATACAATTATTTGAACGCTTGTCCCACAAAAGTGGCGAAGCGTTGATTGAGAGTTTCTTTGATTGCCGTTGCGGGTGTGCTTAACTGTGTATGTGTGAGTGTGTATAGATGTGTGTGTAGGGGTAGCATCTACGCATATGTAAAATATATAGTCGCAAACTACTTGCGAGCCCTGACAGGTCACATTCCCAGCACCGACAGTCAGACGAGTCAGTCAGTCGCGTTTCGACACTCAGTTCAATTAGTTCAGTTAAATTGTGCGTCTTGTGGCGCAGTCATGACTTTTATTTACTCTCAACATCCTTATAAAGAGTGCAACAATAACAACAACAACAACAACAACATTAAAATATTTAAATTTCATGTCCAAAAAAAGGTGCGCGATAGCCAAAAAGCATAAAAATAAATCAAATTTCGAGTCGAGTCGTTCAACAATTTCAAAACGTGCCATGGAGTTTTTTCTGCGTTTATTTGTAAGTGCGAGTTGATCATCGTGCGAATGCATTTTAGTAATTAACTAAAATAAATACGATTCCAAAGGAAATACAAAATATGCGTTATTTCAGTGCGCGGCTGGCGACTGGTGACTCGTTTTGTGGCCCAACCTCAAATCTTATCATTAGGCAAACAAAGACACAGGGCATGGAACCAAACCACAAATTCCTATAATACCTACACATAGTATATCAACTTAAACTTAAACAAAGACAAAAAACCCCCCACCCACCCACACCCCTTCTTTGTAAAAACAATCAACGAAAGCTGCTTCAACCGTTTTTGATTTGGCTTATCAATTTGCTGGCTACAAATACTATTTATGCAAAATTACTAACAATACAATTGTTATGAATTAATACTTTGCGATTTCCTTTCTATTGGACTCCCAAAAATACGCAAGTGATTCAGTTGATGAAGCAGAACACTTTCTTGCACCTCCACTCCACTCCACTCCACTCCAAGCGGTCTTGGTTTTTGATTTCATGAATGTTCAGCCAAGTAAATAAATTCCTCGCAGCATTTAAAAGACTCATTTTGATGAATTTACAAATAGAATATCTGGAAAAATGGAAATTTGCTTGAAATATTTAATACAACCAAACGTAGCAAGAACAAGCGAGCGCAGGAGCAAGAGCTGGACTAGATGATACCCTATACTCAAGTTCTTATCCATTATCAATCGTAGTCTGCATACAGAATGCGATGTTATTTGCAGCTAATTCATTCAGATAGATTAACGGATCAGGAGTATATATACTTAATGGGGTTGAAGATACTTGCTTCTGTCTGTTGCATACTTTTGCACAACTTGATCATACCCCGTTTTAGCCCAATTTGAATTAAGTACAAGCGTTTATTCGCATTTGTTTCTGCTTGGCTGTAAACACCTGTCAATTTGGTATTTGTATGATGATGATATTTGTTTATAGCGTCGAAATTGTGTGAGAATTTGTGTATACCTCTGTGCTGGCAGTCCGCACCTGTACTCTCTCAATTTGTAGTCTTTTTCTAGCCTGGTATCTGGTATCTGGTATGCGTATGCGTATGCGTGTCCATGCAAATATGTGTTCTGTTCTGTTCTGTTCTGGCTGCAAAAAGTTGCTCAATTAGTGCACATTGAGTTTTAATTGAGTTTGGACAGCAGCTGGAGAAAGTTGTGCATAATCCATTAAAACTATTAATATTATTATTATTCACCCATTCTCACTGTGTCTCTGCGTTGTCTGTCATGTTGCAGGCCAGCACCGGTAAAATAGATAGCAATCCCCTGTCGGAAATTGAACAAATTGTGCAAAAGAGTCGGGTGAGTAGAACAGCAGCTCTTGCCCTAGTTAAACTTAAACTTAATTACCATCGAACAGGAGCAACACGAGTCCAATAGTCGACCGGATGGCAGTGTGCCAAGTGAGGCTGGTGGCGAGGACAATGCAGCCACCAACGGATGCGCCGAACTGGGCTTTGTCCAGGCCAACAATGACAACGTAAGCAGCGCTGTCTAAAGTGAAAGGAACTGTAATTAATTTTTGTAAAAACTCTCTTTCAAACAGAACAAAACAAATTCAAGCGATAGCGAAGCGAGCGCCTTAAACAGACGCCAATTGGCGCTAAATGAGCTGGTGGTCACAGAGGAGACCTATGTGCAGGACCTCCAAATGATAGTCAATGGGCAAGTATTTGTATATTGCATATTGCGATCGATCCGATAAATTGAACAATTTCATCTCAATTTTGCAACAGTTACATGAAGGAGATCAATAACAAAGAGATACCCAGACCACCGGGTCTGCAGGACGGCAAAATGGATCTGGTATTCAACAATATCAAAGAGATCCACGAGTGGCACAGAGAGTAAGATAAATATGCAACATATATTATTTGATATTTGATATATATGTATATCCATCCTTTGCACTTTCAGTAAGTTTCTGAGAGCTCTGCGGCACTGCCAAAGATCACCAGCGGATTTGGGGCCATTAATCGAGAGTTCGGCCAAAAAGTTCACCATGTACTATTATTTCTGCAGCAACAAACCACTGTCCGAGTATATAGTCAATGAGTATTACGATTACTTCGATCAGATACGCCAGAAACTCGGCCATCGCCATAATGTAAGCAATCACATATAAATATATATTATATTCCAGCTAATTGTGATGTTTGATTTGGCAGCTGAGTTCGTTAATTATAACGCCCGTGCAGCGCATTACCAAATACGGTCTCCTCATCAATGAGATCCTGAAACAGACGGAACTCGCTGGTCTCCACAATGAGGTCGCCTCCCTAATTGCTGCCTACGAACAAATGAACAATGTGGTCAAGAAGGTTGACGACATGATGATGGTGTTGCGTGGCCTCCAGGACTTTAATGGCGAAATAACGGCGCAGGGCAATTTATTGCTGCACGGAACACTGACGTGCGCCATCGACGGTGCCGGGCAGAAGCAGCGTGAGTGGAAAGTCTTTCTCTTCCAGCAGATTATCATCTTTGCGGAAAAACAAAAGTTGAAGACAGCGTTCAGTAATCCCCTCTTCAAATATCGTACGCACATACAGGTGAGCTATATTTGTGGACCATTATGATAACGATGATTTGAGTTAATAATAATTTGTATTTTACTCTCCGCCAGCTAAATCACATGAAGCTGAGGGAGCTGAAAGAGGGCGAGTTTAGTTTTCGCATCGAATCAACGGATCCAAACAAGCCGGCAGTTACCATCGACTGCCAGGCGGGATCGGAGAAGGCCAACGAAGAGTGGCTGGGCAGGCTAAGAATGATACTTGACCAGCAGGATAATTTGGTAACACAACTCGTCAATCCCCTGAGCAATTGAAACCACAACAAACACACACACCCACACACACTCACACACATAGTGTTGAATTCCAAATGAAAAACACAAAAAAGATGAAGATGAAATAATATATAACAACTACAATTATACGATGAGAGTAGTTCTATATAGAATATAATAAAACAAGAAATAATATATATGACATTGCCAGATATTTTGGGGCAGCCCCCCATGCCGAAAATCTGTCAGTCTCTAGTGAGCACTTCGCCTCGCACTTGTTTGTCTGAGCGTCTGTTTCTGTTCGTTTTGCTCACTATCGAACACACACACACACACCCTACACATACACACACACAAACACACACATACACATACTCAAGTCCTAATTTGTATGTAGCTTGTAATTTATTTATTTATCATCAACCGCGTCTATATTTGTTGTATGTGCCGCCGTCTCTTAATATTCCTCGAGTTTTGCGCGTTACATGAATAGCGAAAGTATTATATGCTCAAGAATATATGCATCTATATATATATATATATATGGATATATATATATATATTTATTATATAATGTGTGCATTTCGTAAAATAATGTTCTGCCTTATTTTGAATAGTTTCTTTTCCTATTTTGTTTGTTTCTTCGTTCTTACAAAGCGGCAACCAAGAAAAACAACTCAAGTACTCACAATCAAAAGCAATACAAGAAGAAGAATACTTAAAAAATGAAAGAAAAACAAGAAAAGATGAAAACATGAAAACATGAAACAACCCAACCATTTAAATAATACTTACAATTAAACAAATGGTATTTAATGAGTACGTTTAGTTTTAGTTTTTTGCAAATTTAGTTATAAATTATTGATTTAGTTTTCAGTTATTGGAAACGGTGATTTCTGTAATTACATCTTATGTAATTTCAGTGCAAGAAACGTTTGGAATATAATTTTAAGTTCGCTTTAATTTAAATTAACATACACACACAGACACACACACCCACACACAACATGCAATTCAAAACACATACATGTATTTGTATTTTATATATATATATATATTAAATTTTACAAAAAAGAAAACAGAAAAAAGAGAAAGAAAAAACTATTTAAGCTTTAAACATTAATCAAAAGAAATTGCCTAAGTTTAGACATTTTTCAGTTTTAATTTAATGCATTAAAATAATAATAATAAAAAAAGAAAAGAAAAGAACAACAATAATAATGACTTACTCAGATATCGAAGGACAATTTGTTTTATTTTTGATGCTCATTGTTTTATTAATTACACAAACAACAGCCAGAAGCCAAGCCAATCCACACATTAAACAACTTAAAGCACCTCAATGCATATTTATAATATATATAAATATATATATTAGCATAAGTACATATAAATAATATATATATATATATTTCTCTTTCGTCGGTGTGCGTTATATTATGTTAGTTAGGTAAGATCGAGTCTAGGGGCATGTACAGATTATTAGAAGCATATGCGATAAGTCTGCTTAAGTCATTCGTCGGTCAACTAAAAATACTCTTTATAGTAATAAAATGGACCAGGATTTGATTAAATGTATAAATCAGACACAGAAGTAAGAAGTTACTAAACGGTTGTTTTACGCACATTTCTAGTTGTTTTTCCCAATAATTTCTCTATGATTATTTTTTGTGACGCACTCAACATACACCGGTAACAAACTTATCTTATCTGGAATTCGAATATACATATATAGATATATCAGCATAAATGTAAACAATAATTATTTAGCAAAGCTAAATAGAGAAGAGAAATGAGAAGATGGAAGAAGAAGGAAGAAGATGAAGATGAACATGAAATGTATTTTTTTACAAATATGTGAAATGAACCTCCGGCATTAATATGAAAGATACAAAGAGATAACAGAAATCAAACGCACATTGGAAACTTGCTAACTTAATAAAAGCCACAATTTTCTACATTTTTGCACCGCACACAAAAAAAAAAAAAAAACATTCGCAAATTAAAAATCAAATCATAACTGATATTATCTCTAAATAAAAATCTTTGCAATCTATGTATGTAATTATGCGCGTAGTAGTATGTGTAACATAACAAAATATTAATTATGCATCATTCTTATATCCCTATTGAAAACTAAAACTTATTGTTGTACTTGAAAAACTTGAAAAACAAAACTGTTATGAGCAAAAACAAAAGAAAACAAAAAATCAAAGCGAACGAACGTCAAGTTAATCTTAGGGGCAAATGAAGAGAGTATCTAGATAATTGCTAGTTTGAGAAATGAAATGAAATGTGCGCGTATTTTATGAATATTTAAATACAGTATAAGTATGCAAATACATATACTTTATTATTGTGTACGTCTTTGCAAATAAACGTGTTAATCTGTGTTTTAGCCAAGTAAGCAAAGTTAATCTGCAAATCAATTTTGCCACATTAACGACACAACAACAAGAACAAACAACCAAAATAAATATATATCGAAATACAAATTGTATGTACCCAAAAGCATGTAATCTGAATTTAACAATTTTCAAAGTGAGTAAATAAAAGCAAAAGTAGATTGAAACTTGAATTTTAAATACGTAACGGCTCTGAGCAGTGAGTATCAGAGCAGACAGCTTACAGTCGCTTGCTTTGCTATGTTCGATGAGGGACATGCCTGTGCAAAAAGTGCTGCCACTCTGGCAATTTTCAAATATGCAACGATGAGTGTCAAATCAGGCAGCTTACAGTTGACAAGCTCGCTGATAGACGTGCCTGTGCAAAAAATTGCTGCCACTCTTCTTCAATTATGAGTATCAAAGCAGGCAACTTACAGTTGATTTGCAATGCTCTACTCGTTACTCTGCTCGGTGAGACACATGCATGTGCAAAAAGTGCTGCCACTACGGCGACCGCATACACACCGAGTTGACATCTCTTGTTCAATTGTGCCGAGTAATGCAAAAGCGTCGCAGCAGCAGCTGCAACCAAATTCAATAAGCAAATTGAAAACACAAATCGAGCGAAAATAAATATAGATAGAAATTAAATACATATGGAGGAGCTACGCAAGCATTTATCAAAGGTGAGCGTGCCATGTGGCACAGCGCCCATCTACAAAGACGAATGCGTCTTCTCCTACGACAATCCGGAGACCCCAACGGGACTCTATGTCTGTCTGCAGACATTTCTTGGCTTTGGCGAGGCTTTCGTCGGCGAATATGCCGCTAAAACGGGCAACGTCGTTTTCCTGCACATCAAACGCGAACGCAAACTGAAGGCAGGCGAATCCCATCACGATCAAACGACGGAAGCCGGCCCAGAGCGTAAAATTACACGTTTGGCTATCGGCGTCGATGGTGGCTACAATGAATCGGATCTGGCCAAAAAGTATGAGATTAAGGATACGTACAGTATTGTTGTGGCACCGCAGCTCGCCAAGAAGCTACCCTATCCGGATGCAGAGCTGCCCATGCGTGTCACGCAGGCAGTGGAGGCGGTTCTCGAGGCGGACTCAGCCATTGCCAAGCTGGAGAAGGCAACGCTAATGGGTAACTTTTATACATACACATATTATATGCCGTAAATAACTTGCTCCTAATCCTTGCCAGGCACCTGGGATGGCGAGGTGCGTCAGGCGTCCAAGCATGCGGAGAATCTGCAGCAGCTGGACAACGGCAAGAAAATACCGCCAGCTGGCTGGCAATGCGAGAAATGCGAGCTGACCAACAATCTGTGGCTGAATCTCACAGATGGCTCCATTATGTGTGGACGCAAATTCTTCGATGGCAGCGGTGGCAATGATCATGCCGTGGAGCATTATCGTCAGACGGGATATCCACTGGCTGTCAAACTGGGCACAATTAGTGCTGATGGCAAATCGGATGTATTCTCTTATCCCGAGGATGATATGGTGCTGGATCCACATTTGGCCAAGCATTTAAAGCATTTTGGTATCAATATGGCAGCGATGCAAAAATGCGAGAAATCCATGGTTGAGCTGGAGCTGGAAATTAATCAGCGCATTGGGGAGTGGTCCGCTCTGACGGAGAGCGAGAGTGAACTGCAACCGTTGGCCGGGCCCGGGCTGACGGGCATGCGCAATCTGGGCAACTCGTGCTACATCAACAGTGTGATGCAGGTGCTCTTTGCCATACCCGATTTCCAGCAGCGTTTTGTTGGCAGCGGTGCCGAGCATTATTTCAAGGCATTTCCAAATGATCCCGCCAACGATTTCAACATACAAATGGCCAAGTTGGGCAATGGTCTGCAGTCCGGGAAATATAGCAGCGTCACTGAGAACTCACTGGACATGGAGCACATGACGGGCATATCACCGGTCATGTTCAAGAATATTGTCGGGAAAAATCATCCGGAATTTAGCACGAAACAGCAGCAGGATGCAAATGAATTCTATTTGCATTTGTTGTCGCTGCTCGATCGCAATTCACGAAATCAATTCAATCCCGCCGATGCGCTCAAGTTTCAGCTGGAGGATCGTGTCGAGTGCATGACCAGTCATAAGGTCAACTATAGGCTGCGCGAGGAGTACACCTTCGAGCTGCCCATACCCCTCGAGCAGGCCACCAATCTGGACGAGGTGCGTGAATATCAGGAGCGGGAGCAGGCAGCTCGGGCGAGTGGCCAGCGTCTCTTGGACCGGGATATTGTGCGGCATAAGGTGCCGTTGCAAGCGTGCCTCGAACGTTTCTTTGGCACCGAAATCATCGATCAGTTCTTCTCCACGGCCATCAATGCCAAGACGACGGCCAAGAAGAACACTCTGATGGCCACCATGCCCGATTTCTTGATGATCCATTTGGGTAAATTTACGCTGGGCGATGATTGGGTGCCCAAGAAACTGGACGTTTCGGTGGATATGCCCGATGATCTGGATCTGAGTGTTTGGCATGCTCGTGGTGGCTTGCAGGCCGGGGAGGAATTGCTCCCGGAACCGACTGCAGAACCGCCAAAATTTGTATTTGATGAGCATGTTATGTCGGAGCTGGTCAACATGGGTTTTCCGCCGGATGCGTGCAAACGTGCCTGTTTCCACACCCAAAATAGCAGCCTGGAGGCTGCTTCGAATTGGCTAATGGAGCACATTGCCGATCCGGACATCTCCGATCCGTTCGAGGTGCCGGCAAGTAATCGCATTGGCGATGGCGCCGCCTCCAAATTTGTGGCCAATCCCGAAAGTCTGGCCATGCTGATGAGCATGGGCTTCGATGAGATGCAGGCGGTGTCCGCTCTCAAAGCCACCGATGGCAATGTGGAACGGGCCACCGATTGGATTTTCTCGCATGCCGATTGCATTGATGAGGTGCCTCCAGTTCCAGCTCCAGCTCCAACAACTGCCACGGCGACGAGCAATTATCGCGATGGCAACGGTAAATATAAATTGATGGCGTTCATCTCGCATATGGGCACTTCGGCCCAGGTGGGGCACTATGTGTGCCACATACGCAAACAGGGCGAATGGGTGATCTTCAATGACACCAAGGTGGCCAAGTCACAGAATCCGCCCAAGGATCTGGGCTATCTGTATTTATATATGCGCGAAGACTAACTGCTTGATTGATGATCTCCTCCTCCTCCTCCCTTAACTAACCAACCAACCAAGCAAACATCCAATTTTTAAGATTTGTGAAATTTATATATACTATGTACCGCTGTATGTGAAAAATAAAGAGAAACAACCGATTCTAGTTGGCTGTAACCGAATCCAAACCAGGCTACTTTTATATTCATATCTGAATCTTTACCATGAATCCGAAACATCCGAAAGATAAATCCAATTTTATTTTGCTCTATTCAAATTTATTGTTGTTTCTTTGGCAACAGTTCCTGGATAATCTGACTGAGTCGATCGGCGAATGCCTCAAAGGAGAACTTTTGCTGTACTCGCTTTTTGCCCAGATCGCCCATCTTGAGACGCAGTGCCTCATCGCGGAACAGTTGGTACATGGCACCGCCGAAGCTCTTCTCATTCGGATCACAAAGGAAACCCGTCGATGTGTGCACCACAGTCTCAGTGGGTCCACCACTACTGACAGCCACCACTGGCTTACAGAAATACATGCCCTCCAGTGGCACAATGCCAAAATGTTCATTTTCCGGCGTATAAAGCAAACAATGCGCCGCAAAAAGCAGATTGCATTTGTCCTCATCAGTCGGTGAACGCAGAAGCACCACATGATCCTGCAGCTGTAGCTCCTCTACCAGCTCCTCCAACTCCGAAAAGTGTTCCACATTCTCGACACAACGTGTATCGTAGCCACCGGCGATGATCAAACGACATCGCTTGAAATCCAAGGCTGGCATCATGTTGCTCAGCAATCTGAGCGAGTGCAGCGCCAATGAATGATTCTTTTTGCGCTCGTATCGATTGATGTCCAGATAAACAAAGGAATTGCGTGGCACTCGTGGGTGAACCGGCTCCTCCAACAGCGCCGAACGCTGCTCCAATTTGCGCTCCATTTTGTCAAAATATTGCGTGTGCAGCGAAGGATAAAGCACATCCGGCACCGTGCTTAGCCGTCGGAATGTATCCTGGAAGACGCGTAGCGTAAACTTGGAATTGACGAGCACCTTATCGGCCTGGCCAATTGTGTGCTCCTCCAGCCAATTGAGGGGTACGCGATATAAACGCTTGAGAAGACCGCCATTTCGGGCACTCAACAACTGATCGGGAAAGTGACAATAGAAGAGGACACGTGGACGATGGCGAGCTAGGCGCAACACCGGTACACACACCGATATTAGATCACAGAAGACAACGTCGACTTGTTCGCGTTGGGGCATCAAGAAACTCGCATAGACAGCGGCATACAACATTCGCACATAGGCACAGAACGCGTAGAAGCGTCCAAAAAGGCGTCGCGGCAACCAATCCCCCACAACCTGCACAGGGAAACTGCCATCTGCCGTCTCCTTGAAGCAGTGGGAAACATCGTGATGATTGGTCAGGAAACTGACGTCATGGCCACGTTCCTTCAGCGCCAAAGCGGCGTCGACAACTAAACGCTCAGCGCCTCCAATCCCCAGATCGGGATGTAGAAATAAAATGCGTACCATTTTGTGCGCCTCGATTTAATACAACTGCAATGAATTAAACTTAAATTGCATCATAATAATATCACAAAATTAATAATTATAATTTACCCACCTAAATGTCATGCAAATTGCATTATATGCAGCTAAAAGTCAAACAATTGCTGATTATTTTTGATTAGTGCAAGCCAAACTATCGATATATCGACCACAAGCGTTTTAATAGTTCTTATTGATTAGTGCGAGCACTTTGAACAAACAAAAATGCAATGAAGTAAACTCAAGTCCAAGCAATAATACATAATAATCTACCTACTTAAACTTCATCTGAATTGCATTCTATGAAGTCACAAAGTAAGCAATAAGTTTTTATTTTTTAAATTTTGATAGCTGTAAGCCGATATATCGGTAACCCTTTTGAATGCCTCGAACTAATAAAACTGCAATAATTTAAAGTCAAGGCAAATCAAATAAATAATCATCTACCTAGCTAAAAATTAAACAATTACTTAATATTGATTATCACTAGCCAATATATCGATAACAAACGGATTTCAATAGTTCTTGTTGCGGTTGACCACCCTAGAATCCAATTAAAAATCGCAACGCGTTTGGTATTTTTTAGCGCCAACCGGGGCGCTCTGTTTCTGCATTTCGGCCCGTGTTTGCAACGAACGCATTAAATTTTCCGTCAAATATATGCCCAACAAATAAATCGGCCTAAAGTTTTTAATTAACAAACAACAGCAACCACAACAATAACATCATCATCGCGTCGTCGTCAAGGCGCTGTCAACAGAGTGTGTATTGCTGTGTGCGCGTGTGTTGTGTGTGTTTATTTGTGTGTGTGCCGTAAAATATCCTCCAGAGGAATGCAGCCGCCAATTAAAATTAAAATTAAAATTAAAAGCGAAGCCATCAATGACATCGAGCGCGCCTCGTTGTGGCTTAATAAATAAATAAACAATTGATTAATAATTAGAAGGAAAAAAACGGCAAGTGTGTAAAGTGTGCAAATTGTTGCTGCGACGCTCTATAAAAAAAAAAAACAAGACACATATAAAACGCATCTCTCCCCACGCTCCCCGCCGAAGCGGCTGTCTGTCTGGCTGGAATTATTAAATATTAATATATACATAAATAGCACACACTAAAAACAATTGACACTACTCCGGCCAATATTTGGGCCACGTACTCTAATCCAAGATGCCCAAAATATATGTGAAAAAACCGTTGGCGAATCTCGTCATACGCAACCGAGCCCACAAAAGCAGCATATTTACCGTAAGTGCTAAACTACATGCATACCACATACACAAATACATACATATTAACATATATGTATGTATGTATGTTAAATACCTTGAATTCCCCCACTGAAATCGACATGTGCCTGACTGATAGCAACAGAAACGAACAGTAAACTATCGTTAAAAAATACTGCTGCAGCTTGTTGATATGCTGGACTCTAGTACAATTAGTCATCGATATATATATGAAGTGAATCTATTATTATTATATTATATAGACATAATACATAAGTGTGACACATATATGAAGTGAATCTAGTATTATTATTGTATTTATAAAATATATATATTTATATATATATATATATAACCACACAAAATGTATATCCAATTGCTGTTGCTAAATGTCATTACATGTGAAATTTCGAATTTTACAGCAATTTAGTAACGCCTATTTTAGACAGACTAAAAAAAGTGTTAATAGTAAGAGAATAATAAGTGCGATGAGAGAAGGCGGATCTTAAGTTAATTATGTTAAATAGGCTATATAGAGAAATATAATATATATATTATGCATGAGATTATTTCAATAAATTGCCAACTTAAAACATAACTAGCATAATATTTTAATTACTAATAATAAATAGTTATAAAGTTAAGTTAGTTACCGCATATACAATTTTTACTCACTAATTATAATAGTTGGAAAAAAGTACACGTATCCATTGAGTACTGTACTTAAATTGTTATCACTATCGCTGGCGTTCGGTCACTTTAGAGTACGTTTTCCGTGAATCATCATTCATTCACGCCTTAGTCGTCGTCTAATTTTAAATTATAATAAGTTATACGTTGATTTTGGAGCCTCAATCAAAGACTAATTTTCGATAAGTGTGATTGCCAATAAAAGGCATATTAAGGAACCTTGTTGCATGAATGTGTACATATATGTCATATGGGTTTTTTCTGTCAGGCGATTTTCTTATCATTCGCAGTCAGGCGATAATATCTGAGAAAACCTTGTTCATCCATAACTAATAAAAGCAAAAGAGATAAAGAAAAAGATAATAATTAAAATAAATAAATAAAAATTTAAATTAAATAAAAACAATAAGTAAAATCATAAAATGACATTTAGAAGTATATTTTAGAACGTAACTCTTATTAAATATTTGCAAAACATTAGAAATAATTATTGTACTTGGAAAGTTTAAACCGCATAATAAATTCATAAAATTTAATTGAAAATTTTTAATTCTAAACAGCTTAATTGTAATTAAGGATTTGCCAAACAAATTTATTTGTTAAGAAATGTTTGCTTTGTTTAAGTTGTTATTAGTCATTAACAATTCTCGCTGACATCAGCAAATGTTGCGTGTCTTTAATTTGTGTGGGGCACTGTGAATAATGAGTTTTGGGGAAATGAGTTTGTGTTCCCCAAACGAGTAGCATGAAAAGTGAACACATACGAGAGATAGAACGAGAGAGAGAGAGAGAGAAAGAGGGAGAGACAGATCTCGATGTGTGTCAAATTTCATAATCAAGCCCAGTGTTGACCTCTGGCAACAACCACTTGTTCCACTGAGGGAGGGACAGCAATGTCCCCAAAGACTCGTTCTCTTTCACGTTCTCGTTCCGTTTTCGGATCTCATTTAGCTTTTTTTGACTTTCGCTTTCGACGAAAAGCTGTCTTGCGAGTCTCTGTTTGTGCTCGGCTTCTTGTATATGTTTTGTTTTATTGCTTTTTTTTTTGTTGACTATTATTATAGCCCATATTGAAAACACGATAGAGTATTAAGTGGATGTATTTGGCAGTGCATTGAACTTTTCTCTCGCCTATTTGTCATGAGTACGACTAATGAGACAGAGAGAGAGAGAGGGAGACAGGGAACTGCTAAAACTGCGTGCGCGTGTAAATATTACATTAATCACAATCTAAACCCATTTCCCACTTGCAATTCCCCCTTCTGTAAAGGGCTCGTCGTGTGGCGTATAATTACAACGAACAACAGCAAATGTGGCACACAGCACTCGCCGGCAACTTCTCTTTAACTTGCCACATTTCCCTTGCCTTCCATTTCTTACACTCAGATAAAAAATCGCCATACTTTTCTATAATATATAATATATAGAAAAGTATATAAAATATTTATAAATCTAGTGTTTGCTGTTCGAAATTTCGGGGTGGATTTTTCTAAATTTCAATAAAAATATGTATAATAATATATTTTTAGAAATGTATTTCTTTATAATACAAAATTGCTGAAAAATGGATAAATAGCCCGAATTTAGAGATTTTCGATTAAGAGCCTTTTAAATTTTTTATTTTTTTTATTTCTAAAAAAATAGAAAAACTTTTAAGTCCGATTTTTTTTTCCAAGTGTATCCATGCATATTTAATGCGGCGACATCTTGGCTAACACACATAGTATGACTTCCAAGATAATTAGTAACTAACCTCAAGGAATGCCTGGGCAGCCAGCTTGCCGCCACACAACACTGTGCCACAAAACAGCTGAAACTATGCAATACTTTTAAAGTAATAACAAAACTCAGCTGTTGTAATCAATAGCCTTACTTGTACAAATATAAATATGTACATTCTGAGCAAATTGTTTACTTTGTAGCACAGTGTAATAAGTTTATTATTATGAAGCATACGCCAGTAGTCCACTAACAGTTTTTGCCCGCTACCAATTAAGTTGATGACTCTTTTCTTTTTCTTTTGTATACACAAATTTCGACCAGCCTTGAACTCAATTATTGAGACTTGTGATTTGTCGTGCAATTAAGGACGTTTGTTATGGTTTAACAGGAAACTCATGAAAAATTAATCGGAATTGTAATCATTTTAGTTTTGTTATCGTAGGCCAAAACTGAACACCAAACCCAAAAATAAATTCATTAAGTTAGAATATAAAGTGGTCAAAATTTATCAACATGAAAATCAGTTTATTAGTTAATAAACTTATTTTTTTAATTCTCAGCTTAATTAAAAACTTTTGACAAGGGCATTTGCAATTCTATTATGCCGAAACTCATTTAAAATCAACCGAAAATATTTCCTTTTTTGGTGCTTTTATCGTTGCGCAAAGCTTTCATTCATAAACCGCGAGAGGAACGCGCAGAAGCCGCAAGGAAAGCGAAATGATTGCTTGCGCTCTTCAAGCTTTTGCTCTCTCCTGCCTCTCTCTATCTCTCTCTTATGGTCGGGTGCGCGTGCACGAAATGTGCACCCACAGAGACGGCGACATGCAACAAAAGAAGCAACAACAACAACTACATAAATCTCAAAAATGTGCAAACAAACAAACTGTAAACACGAAATGGGAAATTATTGTGGGAAATTTGTTACAGCAGACGCGAAAGCAGGTTTATGGAGCACATTTTTTGCGATGAGAGAAGAAAGTGAAATAAGAACAAAGCTGAGCTTTAATGTGTGGGTGTTTGTTTATATGTCACAGTGCGTATGGGTGTCTGTGTGTGGGATACTGTGAAAGTCAAATGGGGAGTTTAATCTATTTTTATGAATTTGTATTTTTCTTGTCTCGTAGTTTTTCATTGTGTGTGCATGTTTACAAATTACGAGCAATAATTATGTCTATTTTCCACCTAGTTGAAATAATGACTACAAAAAAGCTTTTAAAAAGCTCTTCGCTGCCATGCGAAAATTGCATGCAAGAGTGTATAGCAGAAGAAGAGGCAGAGTCATGTTTGAAATGTACATTTTATTTGCCCAGACGAGCGAGACGCTTTTCTCCAGCTGTGAGTACGAAGCAGCATGTGGAGAAGCGCACAACACGACGCTCGCTCGAAACGCTGCCACAAATCTTTGTTATCATCGCCGTCGTCATTGTCGCCGCCAACGTTACAAATATACAAAAATACAGCAAAGGATTTTTGTTTAAATTTTTGTTGATTTTTATTTTACGTTTTGTTTTGTTTAAGTTTTAAATTTTGCTTCGGTTCGTGTGTGAAATTTCAACGAGTCGCCAAAATAAATAACAACAGTATAAAAGTGCTTATATTAAAAAATATATATATATGTATATTATGAGTGTGTGTGTGTGTCTGTTGTGTACCTGCAGATTTGCTGTAAGTGCTACATGTGGCAATTGGGAAAACTCCGCCTGCTGCTTGCCCTCAGCTTGCCACATTACGCAAAAAAAAGAAATATTAAATAAAAAATTGTAACTGTACTTAACGAGTGGCAAATGCTTCAATTTGTTGTTGTGGGTTTTCTTGATGTGGCAGCTGCTTCTACTGCTTTTATTTGAATCTTTGCTGTCTGCTGCTGTTTACGCTTTCAACGCTAGTTTCGTCGTGTCTTCCACTTAAGACGACGACCGAACGGCGCCATATACATATATATATATATAGATATATACATACATATACTTAAACACACGCACACTCACATTTAAGGACACGCACTGAGCCAGGCAGAGCTTCGTTCGTGCTGTTTTCCTTGAAGAAGGTCACCCAAACACACAAGGCGCTTTCCACACGAGTCGCTGCCTCTCTGCCTCTCTGCCACTGCCTGCGTCCGCAGCACGCGTCCTTTTACTACTTTCATTCTACTCACACTTTCTACGCTTTCACTGCCTTGACCAGCATTTGGGTTTTGTTCTATCCAAATGTTTTTTGCATAATTTTCGTATTTCGATCGCTTTTCGAGCTTTGTTCATTAAAAGTCCCTTGTTATTGTATGCCTACCCCCCATATATATACTATAGATATATATACATATATAGTATACATATTGTGTATCCATCTGTGTCACGTTGCCTGCTCTGCACTGCCTTTGGGTTCTATTGTTGATGATTTTGGGTTTAGGTTGTACTTTTCTCATTTCTGCTTTTATGACCAAATCAAAATGGCTCATAAAATGCGCCCCCTTTAATTACAGCCCCTCGCCGACCCCCCTCCCCCCCTTTAATTCACAGGCTTAAGGAACCCCAGAGCATTTCCATATTATAATTTTAATTTATTGTTATTAATTATTTCTCTTTGTTAATCCTTTGGCTTATCGTGTCGTATACTCAATTTACGAAAATGTTAAATTCGAGTCTCTTTTGTATGTAATAAATATCTGCCATTTTCTATCAGCAGTCGCGAAACAATTCCCTTTAGAGAAACGACTGCACACACACATTTACACATTTACACATTTTCTTAGATTTCTTTACGACTTCTCGCCTGGTGGGGGAAACTCGCGTGTGCCACGGCGGAAAAGTTCAATCAACTTTTGGCGCAATGAAAAAGAGATGAGAAAAAAGAAGAAGAAGAAGGTTTCGCTCTTGTCAATGGAATCGAAACGATTCTTTGGCATATATATATATATATATATTATATATATTCTCAGGCAGTTAGTAAAGAGACAAAACAAACTTTTGCTGAGCTCTGTTTTTACACTGAGCTCTGTTTGTGGCAGCCATTTTTTTGAGATTGACATGCCCCCAATTTAGTTATGTGTGGGAAGGACACAATGCTGTTCAGGCCAATCAATTATGAGGAAGGAGCATCAGGAACAGGAGCTGGGAGGAGTCTTACGAAATTTCGTTAGATAACCACAAACTGGCATCCATAAATTGTGGCACATTGTTGGTTGGCTGCTGCTACTGTCCCTTTGTCTGTCAGTTCATAAAGAGCAGCAGCTTCTGTGGCTAATGCGGCGTATGCGCAATGACGCAATCTCTTCCGCTCCCCCACACAGCTGCCTCTGCTCCTAAAAGCTATTGTCTCTTGTTGTTTTGTATTTTAGAGAAAAATGTTATTTAAATATTATTTTTGACTGTATAGCGATAAATAGAAGGAATTTTGTTATGATTGAATGTTATTGAGGTTTTTTATTGGTTTTGATTTGAGCTTGTCAAGATCAAATATATATTTTGAATAATTTTTAAAAAAAACTCTGTTATTTTACAAAAATATATATATACAATATAAATATAAATATATACAACGAATGATTATCTAAGACTTGAAGATCTTCTTAGCTAAATTTCAATGGAAATAAAGCAAAATTAGCTAGCATAGCTTAAATTCTATAGTTCTTATTCGCTTCGGTAATAATTTCAAGACCCACTCATGTCCTGCCTCCTGGTGAGTCATATTTGCCTGCCAGCTTTGTCCTTGGCTAAAATGTGTCCTTTTTTTGTTGTCGGCACACCCTGCAACGGCATTTAGCGCTTGCGACTGCATTAGGAATTGGAATTCCTTTAGTTTTTAGTACCCGGCCTCAGTTCTCAGTTCTGGCTACAATATGATAATCGTTTGTTGTACATTTCGGTTTATTTGATTTTTTGTTTTTGGCAGAGCTGCCAAAATTCATATATGCAAATTAACTGCCAGCTAACGCACACCTTCAGCCTACACCTGTCTGTCTGTCTGCAGCGGAACTTCTTTCTTCTTCGTTTTTTATTGTTATTGTCAACCCTTCTTATTTTTGGGACCAAAATGAACTGAACTGAAATGTCGTGTTTGGGGCTAGGGCGTTTGGCATGCAAGGTCAGTTCGTGATTTAGCTGCATCATCATTGTTAATCAATAAAACAGCAACAAGCCAAACAACAAATACCAGTAAAACAAAACAAGAAGTGCTTCAGCTCGAAATGGCGAAGATTTAATACCCTTGTCCTTACCATAAAGTATATACATTCGTGATCGGCATCAACAGACATGTCCATGACTGTAGGAGAGACGATCTCAGAGACTACAAGAGCTAGAAGAATGAGGTATATAAGTTGTCGTATGCCATATGCAAAAGAGGCCTATTTCATTTAATCGATAACTATCCACGTTTCTCGAATATCGATACAAATCGATTTCCAAAAGCAGTACAAGACACAATTCCAAAAAGAGAGCCTTTCAATTGGTCTATAATATAACCAGATATATTATTGATCAACAGTAAAACTTGTATTCAAATTCATGTCCACAAGGGCATCCATCTATCCATCCATCTAAAATGCTCTAACTGCAATGACAAATTTATGGTACCCCAGCGAGAGAGCAAGAGTATTATTTAAAATGAAAGCTGCTGCCTTGCACTTGGCCACCATAATGTTTTTAGCTCGTGTGCCCAAAAGCCTGTTGGCATTTACCATGCCCCACATGATGATGATGGGGATGGGAATGAGGTTGAGGTTGAGGATGCCTCATAGGCCGACATCAGATGGTCACAGTGTCAGTTCTGTGTCTTGTTGGCTGATGACGATGACATCCCGTTGACGTTGCAATGGAGGCTTGCTGTCATGATTTGATTTGATGTGCCTGCCAACAGAGAGACACAAAGACCGAGAGACAGAGAGAGAGGAAGAGAAAGAGAGAGAAAAATAGCAAATGCCATTGCCATTATCTAAGTGACCCAGTAAAATCAATAAAATGCACATTCATCATGGAAAAGTGCAAAATATGCGACCTCTCGGGTTCGCTTTACCAGCTTTTATTTGTTTTTTCTCGAGGCCCGATTGTTGGCCTGGGCCAAAAAGCAATTTTGGTAGCTAGCTGCCATTGGCAAGCTGCGTGCTTGACACTTGCCGCTGGCCATGTTGTCGACCAAATACTATTTTTAATATTGAAAGGCGGCACCACGGAGCAGTGACAGCCACGCGTGCCCCCAAAGTTGTGTGTGTGTGTGAGTGTAAATGTTTATGTCTGTTTCAGTAGCGAAATTCTTGGCAACAATTGGACGATAGGCTAATTTGATTTAAACTTTATGGAAACTGACATGAGTTATTCACTTGGTGATTGGAATTTATTCCGCATTGAAAACACTCAAAATAGAATATTTAAAACATTTTAAGTACTGAATTGTGGATCTGGTTCTACATAGACTTCTTTACAATCTTCCATTATAAAATGCAACTTAAATCTAAAATTTAATATCACAGAAAAGAAAAGAAAGGAAAATAAACCAGGAATGGAATATTTGTAGATTGCTTTGTGGATCCTTTAAATGTTTTGAAGAAAGCCACGTCGATAGCAGTCTATGATAGATCTTTATATTGTAGTTCTTGTATTGTCCATAAATTAATTTAATATACACATTTGTGGCATATAAACAATTTTGAATCCGCTCCTGTCGCATTACGTATACGTCGCATCTGTCACTGGCTCTGTCGTCATTGCTTTGAATTGAATTTGAGCAGAAAAGCAATATTAGTAATAAAAAAAAGGCAGCAGCGAAAGCAACGGCTGCTGCACTCATCTAACCTTGAGTTTGTCTGCCAATTGTGCGAGAAATGGCTTTATTTGAGATCCATTTAACCCTTGAGTAAGGAAGCATATTGACAGCATTTGCATCCTCAATTGTTTTTATTGAGAGACATGCATATATATGTATGTACATAAATGTATGCAACTTAAATGCCTGTTCCATATTCTTGCATAAAATCTGTCTTTTTATTGCTGCTCTTTAAAAAGTGTTTGCTTTTATAAGCCTAATGATTGGCACTAAACCGCTGACTACCCGTAATACTCACAGCTTTAATTGAAAACCTGTGACATTGTGAGCAGGACAGAGCTTAGTCCACAGACAGCTCTGACAGACAGCTGCCAAATGCTTTTGGTGTATTTACTTTGTCTGTGTGTGCAAATCCTTTTGAAATGTTTGCTTGCCTGCCACTTGGTGTGCTTGTTTTTGGGGGCACCTTGCGCCAACTTTGGTTACTTTATTGTGTCACATTTTCAGCTGCATACTTTCAGGAACGGCTACTTCTATTATAGCATTTCACTTGAAATCCAATTACTAGCATGTCGTAGGCATTTCGGTGACCAAACACACTCTTCTGCATATCAATTATTTAGCAGGCCGCAGAACAGCACAGAAGCCTAAATATGACCTTGCCACGACAGGCAAAACTCTTGTTTGCCATTTCATTGGGTTTGCGTGTGGCGAACATATGCAAAAATTAACACAAGTTTCAATTAGTCGATTTTCAGTTACCCTCGCAGCTAGTGGTAGAGAATATAAGAACAATTATTGAGATTTTCGACACACCATTTTTGAGCAGCTTAAAAGCTGAGAAATTGTGAGAAGACAATCAAACTGGCACCAGGTCTAAGACAGGCCAAATGACAGCTATAAGAAGAATCAGGAATGGAATGCACTAAGCCTGCCTCAGAAGGGGGCACAATACACTAAACTCGCTCACAGTGCATAAAGTGCCACAATAATAACAATAAACATCCAGTAAACATTTATTTGTGTACATTGACAGAGATTAATCTGTCTGCCCCGATTTGTTGCCCAGTTCGTTTACAGGGTATGAGGGAATGACGATGGCGACACACGTGTATCGGACTTGAACAGCAGATTAATTAAGTATAAATGTGCTGTAAAATAGATGACATTACGTACGTACGTCCGGATATACTATACGTCCGTGCTATTAGCTCATACGGCTGCCACAATAGAACAAATTAGATGGGAAATCCAATAAGTGCTAATAATATACATACATACATAAGTGCTAATACAAATATACAGTCTTCACTCGGAAATGGAAATATTCAAAACCGAAGATGAAACTTTCAATTTTTGTTCTTATTTTGCACTGCTTGAAGGCACTTAAATATTAAACTTACACTTGAAATCACTAATCATATAGCAATCATTATAATAATTATGGCTTATAGAAAATAAAGTGGTTTCTGTATTGTAATAATTGCAATAATGTAGTAATGCTAATTTAATATTGTTGTTCTATGTAGCAAGACGGCTGCAACAGTTGTTAATTAAACAATGATGCACAAATATAGATTTGATTTTTATTTGTTTATTGTTGCTGTTAATTAGTTGAATGTTATTACTTGTTGTTTTTATGTGATACCAAGTCAAATTCAGAGATTGCTCGTATTCCACAATAACTATAAGAATCGATTTACGATATCAATAAAAGAAACACTTATAAAGATATGGTATTTCCGTTGATAAACAATCAACGGATCGAACATGGCATATTATTTATCTATTGAACAAGTAACACCGATTTTGCTAACTAAATCGTTATTTCACTACTATAATAGGGTATCTCCCAGCAGAGCTCTCTCGAGTCGATTCGATATAATTAGCATATCAATCCGGCGCTCAGATAACGACCATAAAAATAGTTATCTCAGATAATTCTTCTCTTATCTCCATTGCAGCACTCGTGTCTCGTAATTCTTTTTTGTTGGCTTAACCCGATTTTGCATCGAAAACTGACTGACTGACTGACTGAGTGACAGTTGGGCCAGTTTTCATTGGCTTATTGTGTTTGGACTTGACCCCGTTGTTGCAATGGGATGATCGCTGCTTGGTTCTCAATGGGGTTGCTATGATTACATGCGCAAAGTGATTCATTTTTTTGTTTTATGATTTTTTGAGTCACTCGCATTTTGTGTGGTTTATGTGTGCAGAATTCATGATAAGCTGCCAACGTTTTTCCTCAAGTGTATTATATTTTTATCTGATTTTTTTTTATCTAAATCAAAACTCAGTTGTCAGTCAACACTTTCATGAACCGGCTCGTTAACTATTTGAACTAAAAGCTATTCTGGCCGGGGGGTTCTAATGTTATTTTTTATGATTTTTTGCGCTCTTGAAATTCATCAACTCAGCAGTTCGCAGAGGGAATTTTTCATTATGCTGCTCCGCATAAGCCTGATGTTATTTTTAGATATCAAATTGCATCCCCCCCCCCCCCCCCACACACACACACACATTTGGGACCTTTTTGTTGTTGTCTATTCTGCTTGCAAAGCCCGTTGCGCACTCTCTCTCTTCCACTCTCTCCCTCTCCTGCACTCTCTTTCGCTTTGATTTTCAAACTTTGAAAGCTCTCTGTGCTTCCGCTCAGTTGACGGCGCGTATTTGAAGCAAGCACACGTTGCCGGAAGTTTGCTTTGGTGTGCTCGGCCCAAATATATATATATATATTTACACATATTGTAGTCTAATAAATAATGATTACAACAGTTTGGCAATCAGAGTTGTATGAAATTCAACAGACTTGTCAAAATTTAAAGTTCATCTTTGTGTAGCACGGTCAAAATTTTCGTTATTGATATTGTTTCGCCGTATTCTATTTCGCTCAAGATACATACATTAATTATTGTGTCTTTCCGGTTGTTTGAAAAGTGCGCGGAACACTCCTTTCAATAAATAATCTCGATCAATTAAAAAAAAAGGTGTGAATGTTTGCTCAATAAGCAAACTTGGTTTAAAAGGCAAAGCTCTCTTGATTCCAGTTGATTTTCATCTGATTTTGATTTTGATTTCGATTTCATTGGTTGGCTTTCGCTTTCGCTTTGCTCTGTGTTCAGCTTTATATGTGGTGTGGTACACAGTATAAAGAGTACTAATTTTAGATGCATCAATTAACATGCTAGTGCTAGAATTGCCTAACGAACTGCAACAACAACAAACACCAACAACAAAAAACGCGTTGCCCAAATTGGCTTTTAACGACTTCTAAACTCAATGTTTAACATTAAATTATTTAATTTTATTGCCTACTTGACGGCGTCATTAGCTAAAATTTATGAACTCTAAATGACTTGCTAAAAAAGCGTAAAGAAATTTTCAACTCAGTTCTAAAGTGGAAATTTTTAATGAGAAATTAATAAACTCTGTATAATTTTTATTCAAAGTCAACAAATTTAAAACACAATTTAGTGTTAATGAGAAACTAATAAACAAACAACTGTAAAAAGCTGCAGATTAAATATCGTTCTCATAAATTTCTTAATATGTTTAGTGACCATTTTGTTGAGGTTAATGGGTAGTAAAAGCTTAGTTAGGCACGAATGGAAAACTTGGTTACAAGTCGTAAAAATAGGCAATGAAAACTGTAGTGACATTTTTTTTTGCGGTCTGTAAGTGAATTTGGCAAGCTGTTTTTTATTTTGGGTAGCAAGTCGTCAAGTATTGCAATTAAAAAATGGTTAGCTGAAAGCAAATCGAGCGATTTTCAAATAATAATAAAAAAAACAATTAAAGAGCGAGCAGCAATTCTAAACTGTAATTACAGCCAAAAAAGTGCCTGAAAACTCAACTGAAATTCAGGCGAATCGAACCGAACCGAGGAGGCGGAGCGATGATCAATGAGAATCAGTGAGAAGAAGCAGAAGAAGCGATCAGCAGAGATAGATGATAAACAGAGGAGAAAGGAGTCTAAAAGAATTTCTTCGCCAACAAAGACGAGTGCAATTAAAGTGAGAAGAAACTGAAATTTGGAAACTGGAAGCGGGAAACTGGAAAAAGGGTTTAAGCAGTGATCCTATGTGTGGGCTATGTTCCTCCAGAGATTAAAGCCCCGAGATTAAACACAACTGGCAATGGAAATAAGTGCTTTAGACGAACCGAATCAAAAACTCTTAGCCCACAAAGACGCAGAGCAGCAGCAGCGATAATAGCAAGAGAAAAGAGAGAGAGATAGAGAGAGCATTAGAGAGAGATATCGATTTCGATTTTGTTGGAGGGGAAGGATGCGTAAGGAGTTGAGTCATGCCCAGCGGCAGCAGCAGCAGCTCACGGAGACAGCAACAGCAACAACAGATAGCAGCAGCAGCAACAGCTATCAGCTGGATGAGCAGGTGCCACAACAACTGCGGCGACGGGGGGATATCAAGGATGAGTCGGATGTGGGCGAGCAGACGGATACGCAAAGCACGCACAGCAGCAGCTCAACGCCAACAACAGCAGATGTTGCCGATGTGGCGGATGCGGATACCATCAGCGGTTCACCGTTGAAGTGTCAACTGAAACCGGATGTAACCATTGCAGCAACAAGCAGTCAGCTCGATGCGGATAATGTGCCCACGGTAAGCGAGAGCAGTTGCAGCTTCAGCTCCAGCTAATGCAACATCTAATATTCTGCAGTCATCGCGCTATGTGGCACGTCCAAGCGCCGCCTTGGCAGAGACCACAGCAGCGACCACAAATGGTGGTCAGGGCGTCAGCAGCAGCAGTCGATCAGTTGCCGGTGGCACCCACAGACGCACCCTCTCATCCGCCTCGTACATCTCGATGCGATCGCAGGCGACTCCAAATGGTGTTCCAGCGTCAGCAGAGCGACCCAAACGGAATCGCTGCTTCGAATGGATTCGCGTCCTCTGCCGCATCTGCTGTTGCAAGGTTTGCCATTTGTTGGACACTTTTTATTGATCGGCGCGCAATTAACTCAATTGCCCGACTGACCCCAGTTTATGCCCACTCACGTAGTGTCAAATTCTGTGTTTTGTGGCGCGATTTCATTGATTACATTGTCAGATAGGTAAATTCGATAAATGCAGGCAGTCAATTAGTTGTCATGACATGATTTCCATGTCATTCCTAGTAATAATTGATTTTGCTAGACGAGTCGTTGTGAATAAATTTAATATGTTTATCGAAAAGTCGAAAACAATAATGATATCCACCTGTGCTCGAAAGCACTTGCAAATAGAAGCTAATATAAATAAGTATTACAATTTTATATATTTTTTATATTTTAAGTATGTCTTTCAATACGTCTTTAAAATTATACGTAATCCGAACTGAGTATTTCATGAATATTCATTGGTAACTAATTCGTAAGTTAGTCGTTTGATAATGATACTTAAATTTAAGAATCCTTTCGATAATGAGCCATAAATTAGGAGAATTTAATAATAATTAAAAAAGCAAGAGTGTATCCATTTCTGAGAGTTCTTAGAAAAAAGCACGAAGCTAATTAGAAAAGGTTTTAGAATTATTACATAAAGGCGAAGCTAATTGCTGTAAGTTCGAAAGGATAACTCAATTTTCTCAATATATTTGTTATTTACATTTATTATAATTATTTGACACTGTCCAACAGAGTTCGGGAATTGGCGAGCCGAGTGTTCATCATGCGCTGGTTGTGATATTTTTAGAGTTCTTCGCCTGGGGTCTGCTCACCATGCCCATTATATCGGTGAGTGAATACCGTATATGTATATATATATATACATAGAAATATATTGATATGTGAACATAATTGCAGACACTAAATCGTACATTTCCGGATCACACGTTCCTGATGAACGGCCTGGTGATGGGCATCAAGGGCATACTGTCATTCCTGTCGGCGCCGCTGATTGGCGCCCTCTCCGACATCTGGGGACGTAAATTCTTCCTATTAGTAACAGTATTCTTCACATGTATGCCCATACCGCTGATGTGCATAAATACCTGGTGGTTCTTTGCCCTGATCTCAATTAGTGGCGCTTTTGCCGTCACCTTTTCTGTGGTGTTTGCTTACGTGGCCGATGTGACAACGCCGGAGGAGCGCTCGAAGGCATACGGCCTTGCCTCGGCCACATTTGCAGCAAGTCTGGTCATCTCACCGGCCCTGGGCAATGCCCTGATGGACATGTATGGTGATACACTGGTTGTGGCGTTGTCCACAGCGATTGCGTTGCTCGATGTCTTCTTCATTCTAGTCGCTGTGCCGGAGAGCCTGTCCGAGAAGATGCGACCAGCGACGTGGGGTGCGCCCATCAGCTGGGAGCAGGCAGATCCCTTTCTGGTAGGTCATCTGCTGATCTGCCCATTGATGATTTGTAATCATTAAAAATGTATATTTTAATTGCAGGCACTGCGAAGAGTGGGCACAGACAAGACCGTCTTGATGCTGTGCCTCACCGTGCTGTTATCCTATCTGCCCGAGGCCGGCGAGTACTCCTGCATGTTTGTCTACCTCAAGCTCAAGATGGGCTTCAACTATGTTGAGGTCTCCATATTTATAGCCGTTGTGGGCATACTCAGCATCACTGTCCAAGTAACGCTGGGTTCATTTATGAAGTGAGCAGCTCCCCTCCAGCCGTCTTATATTTGTATATGTAATCCCCATCTGTGTCCCCTTGCAGAGTCTTTGGCGCCAAGCGCACCATCATTATGGGCCTAGCCCTGGAGATGATTCAACTGCTTTGGTATGGCCTGGGCAGTGAAAAGTGGTAAGTAGCATAAAATATGTAAGTCAGGGAGGTTAACAGCAAGCCACCTTCCAAGTTTGGTAACTAGCTTTAAAAGAAATATGTGTTATCGATTTGCGATTATCGATTTTATCGATTTAACGCAGAAAAAGCATTGACAGACATTGCACAAAACCAATATGCTCTTGCACCTCCACAATCAGAGTATAATTAATTTCTAACGAATCTCGCTTTTGTCCAGGATGATGTGGTCAGCTGGAGTTGTGGCTGCCTTGGGTTCGATCACGTATCCAGCAATCAGCGCATTTGTCTCACTTTATGCCGCGCCCGAGAGTCAAGGTAAGATCACATTGATAACACTTGTTTAAAGATTTACTTAACTTATTTCCATGACACAGGTGCCGTTCAAGGCATGATCACTGGGATGCGGGGGCTGTGCAATGGCTTGGGACCCGCCGTCTTTGGCATCGTCTTCTATCTGTTCAATGTGGACCTGAACAGTGAGCACAGCACCGTGTTGAGCAAGAGTCATGCGACGAATGTGGAGAAGATATCGATGCATGTGCCAGGGCCGCCCTTCGTTTTTGGTGCGTTGTGCGTCTTCTGTGCGATTATCGTGGCCGCCTTCATACCCGAGCAGGGTACGCAGACGTCGCTGGAGAAGAAACGTAAGGGAGAGCTGTAGTAGAGTGGGCGTGTTTTTTGAACACTTGAGACATTATCTTGTTCCACAATATATATATATATATATATGACAAATTGACAAATGTGCTTTTTATGCATTGACGCAGGTGCCTCGCTCGATGTGCAGTACGAGATTGAGACGGGACACAAGGTGCCCAGCTCTTTGGCGCCGCTCATTCGCTCCGATACGCTGGCGCAGCTGTAGTTCGATATGCCCACAACCATGCCCACAACCACGCCCATGCCCACTAAGCCCAATAATATACAAATTTAGTAATTTAGTAAGAAATGCTGTATCTAGTTTTGCTTTAATTTTGAACGGCGAAGAACCACACACATCCAGCGCTAAGTTAGGATTCTGCTAGGAGACAAACAAAAGATGCTGTTATATTATTTACTTGCCGTTGCAGTTTGTGATTTGCATTTGTTTATCGTTTATAATTGATTTCATAATTCAGTTATGATATATTTATAATATATACACGGACTATCCGAACCTTTGCCTCAAACCCCGCAAAAGAGCAATCAAAGATACAATTAATAATTTTGTTAATTTTCGTATTAATCATTTTTGTCACATCACAGAGAGAACGAGGGCGTTGAGCTTAACCAATTCTTTTAATTTATGCATCAACGGAAAAACTGCCAAAAAAAAATAAACAAAAATTTTATATTATTATTATTTTTTTTTTTGTTCTGAAGTGCAGCACAAGATTTTTATCGGATTATCGAAATCGTTTATCATGCTAAAAGTATTGCAGATTTGTTAATAAAAAACAACACAAAAAAAAAAAAAAGGAAAAAAAGAAAATGAAACTAAATACAAATTACAATTATGAATTAGAATTAACTGATTAGTAAGCTTTACCTTTGCAAATTGTAGTGATCTGAGGAGCTAAGAGTCAAACTGAAAATGTCACAATGGAATGGAAATGGAATACTAAATCGGGCGTTGCACTTTTAGCTAATGTGTAATGTATGTAATGTGGCTAAAATTGTAAACTGTAAACTGTGTGTAATAGTTTTATTTTGATAATCAAGCAAAACCAGAAATAATATTGTTTTTTTAACTATCAAGGCTTAGCATAATGAAAGTGGACAAAAACAAAACATAAAAAACAAGATAAGCAAATGCGTATGTGTATGTATATTACTAAGTAGTTGTACAAAGTGTTTGCACGTGCTATCAGGGTGCAAAGTTTCATAACTTTCGATATACATATATATGTATATGTGTATATGTGTATGTATATGTATACATAATGGTAGACATTAAAAACAAATAATAATATTTATATATACATATATTTTTGATTTTGAAACGCAATTAATGTAATGCAGTTAAATATAAAACTGAAACCAAATTTCTAATGTACATTTAAACTAATTTAACATAGATGACGAAAACTGATTGTAAATGCATACAAGTATATGTATATTTAAATATATGTATATATATATTTGGATATATATATATATATATATATATATATATATATATTTATTAATACCCAAATGTACTAACTTTTCATGCAGTGAAAGAAAAAGAAAAATGCTGAAAAAGAGAGTGGAGCGCAATTAAAACCAAACAAGAATTATAATAAAAAATTGTGTAACAAAATAAATCAAATAAAGATATGGTTTGATGAAATCTGAACACTTTGCATACTTGAATATCACCATCATCAACATTTTCATCAACATTATGATCACATTTGCTCTGCTCTCACTGATTGTTGTTATTCAATTTTGACATATTTCAAATAGTTTTGCCTTGTTAAGTTACAGTTTGTAGTTCCAATTTTAGTGTTTTTTTTTGTAAAGCAACCAAATTTGATGTGCATAGATTATACATAAATGTGCACCAGTAACCCAGTCGAAACCAGAACCAGGACACGTGGATGCCATCATGCTAATCTCATAGCCATTGGATATTTGGTCGTTCTGCTTGCATTGATTGTGCCTGTCCTGGCTGAGGGGGATGAAGCGGATGAAGCGGATGGAGCGGATGGAGCGGTGTTGGGGCATGGCACATCCCACGAGCAGTTGGGCCAGGCACATTTTCCGCCCGTGCAGTTGACACCATACACGTCCACAGTGCAATATTCCTACGATAGGAATCGCACCAGTTGGGGAATCACACCAGTCTTTAATTTCTCACATTATCTATTCAACACCTTTATCGGCAAAGATTCAGCGATGCCGCCGGGTAAGCATCTCTATCCAGCCAGACCCAAATTTGATTGATTCATTTCCAGGCTACTTGGCGATTAAGAATGGGGATACTCTGGCCCTGGGTCCCAAGGTGGAGGAGAACGATTGGGGCGCTCTCCTGGCACATTATTGGCTGGCCTTTATTTGGATTGTTTTCCTGTTCCTTCTCATATTTCTCATGCCATTCATTGCGTGAGTAGATCAATTAAGGAACGAGGAATCCACAATATCCGATGTCCATTTTTTTAGTGTGTGCTATTGTTGCTTCTGTTGCTGTCGTCGCTGCAAGAAGGGATGCCCGCCATGCCAGGCCAAAGATGATTCATGCCGAAACAAGATATGCAGCATGATCCTGCTGCTGCTGATAATCTTTATACTGTAGCGGCTTCTATTGACTGGATAAAGTAGAGTTGAATTGATTCCTTCCTTCCTTTTTGCAGGCTTGGCGCCATCATTGCATTCGCTTCGAACCGAACGCTGGATCGTGGCCTGGACGAGACCCGATCTACAGTGAAACGTGGCACCGAAGACACTTGTCGCTTCTTAAAGGATGTCAGCGATCATATCCATCACATCTTCATCTACAACTTTGATGAGCTGGAGGCCCATCTCATCGATATGCTAAATAGTAAGTCATTTGCCTTAGTTAATCAGTTTGGCTTTTTAGCTAATGTTGACTTTTTTAGATGCTCATCAGCATATATTCTACGACTTGGCCGATGTCTCCGAGGCAACTGCCATCGAGCATTTGGAACGCATCATGGATAACATGAAGGAAGCCAATCTGTTGATGCGAAGGGTGGACAAACTGGAGAAGGATTTGCGTTTCTATGGCACTCAGCTGCGAGATGGTATGGATTTAATTTATTTAATTAATAATAATTTATTTAATTGATTTGAATTTCTGTGGCAGGTGTGCGTGGCGTCAAGCGGGATGTGAACTATGCCTGCGCCAATTTGATCAGCCAGGGCAAGTGCCAGAGCTTCCTAAAAAACTCAGCGCTGGAGTTCGTTGATGCGTCTCCCTGCCTGCATCTGGATAAGGTGAGTAGGGATTTGTGGCCGACGTAAGAGTCTCGTAGCACTGCAGCAAGTTTGATTAATCTTCGATACCAGCATGCTATTAGAAATCTCTTTTAGAATAATGTTATTGTGGACTCCGAAAAAAATCCGTGATTTCAGAATTTTTCCGTTTCGAATGGCGTTACATTTATAATATTTAAATACCTAAATATGAATTGTTTCAGATGCCGAACACGACTGCATTTGTGGATGGCATGCGGAGTATAATGTTGGAGACAGAAAACGATCAGATACCCAAAATGGCGCTGGCCCGTTTTCAGGAGGTCGGCACCTTGATCGAAAATGCCATGCAAGAAATCGTTCTGCCATTGTTGTTCGATGTGACCACCGGAGGGAATGAGTTTTTGAGTCACGCCCATGAGATACGCGACGTCATCGATTTGCTCATCAGTGACATACATAATCGGACACTACACTCCACGAAATCCTTTGATGATGTTTACGAAAAGTTCGGGAGCGGTCGCAGCTATGTCAATGTCTTTGCCTGTCTATTGATTATAACGGTAAGTAGTACACTCAGAAAAAAAGTGTATTGTTGCAACAAATATAAATAAATGTTTATTCCCTGCAGGTTGCAATTATTCTGATAGTTGCACTGATCTGCGCTTTCTGTGGCAGACTATCAAAGGGTGCCACTTGTTTATTAATGTAAGTACACTCAAAAAAATATTAATGGTTAGCAAAACGATAATCATATAATGCCAATTTTCTATGTGCAGCGCCATTATCTTCATATTCTGCATATTCTCGTTTTGTGTGCTCCTTGGATTGTTCTACTTTGTGCTGGGCATGGTGACCTATCAGGGCGCCTGTGCGCCTTTCCGAGATCAGGATAGAAATGCCATGTTTCGTGAACTGGACGCGGCCGTTAATCTGAGGCACTTTCTGCCACAGATGAAGGGGGAACAACCGGATGACTCGCTTCCGCCGTTGCGGATGTCGACGGCCATCAAAGGTTGCATGGCCAATGAATCCATCTTTGATCTGTTGCTGGAGAGCAATATATACGATGCTGAGGATCTGGAAAATATTCAGCTAATAACCCAAAAGTCGGATGAGGAGGAGGAAGAACCCATATTCGATGAGGATCTGTCGGAGCTGATCCTCCTAACCGAAGAGGAAGTGGCCCAATTGAATGGCACGCGTGCCAGTGAATTGGGGCCATATCAAAGCGATTTGTATATTGAGAATATGTGCAGACCCGTTACACCCAATCTGGACACCTTATCGGCCGGACTGCGAACGGTGCGGGATAACATCGATTATGATCCGAGTTGGGAGACCTGGAATAGATATGGTCGCTTTTCGCTGGCGAATGAGGCCTTCCATTTCGATACCTACAACAAGGAGTGGACTGAGAAAATCGGCAACATAATGGAAAAGATGAAGCAAAATCTTATTCGAATCGATGAGATGATTCTATACGAGAATCGCAACTATAGTAACTCCATCGACGTGCTCTTGAAGGCGGTGAAGCGCTCGGAGAAGTTCATCAAGGAAAAGGGCAAGGATCTCGTGAATGCGTTGGGTGCCAATCTGACCATTGCGATTAATGAGCAGGTCGATCAGTTTGTTGAAAATCTAGTTCGGCAATGCAACGAAGATCTCGGACACTGCACGCCCATCGCCTACATCTACTATCGGGGCGTTGATCTAATCTGTTATCGCCTTGTTGATCCAATGGTGAGTTGGAGTACCGTAAAGAAATCTGTTTCTGGAATTATTCTGTTACTGCTATTTTATTTATCTATTTTTCGCTTGGAACTTAACTCGTTTTTAATTTGCAGAACGGTTTCTGGGTGGGCATGTTGCTTGCCTCCCTACTGCTGCTGCCCATCCTGATTGTTGCCCACAAGCTGATGTGTATCTGGAAGCGAATGCACGCAGCTATTGTGCCCCCCGCAGTCCGTGTTGTCCCAGAGGTACCAAAGGGAGGGTGAGTACATAAAACTTACTACTCTTAATCCAAAACTAATGAACACCTCCAACTATTTATGCGCAGCTGTCCCGCTTGCACTGGTGTTCCATATGTGCCGCCACCCATTATCGTTTGTACGGGTGGCCAGCAGATTGGCCAGCTGAGTGCTGTCCAGCAGAAAGGACCCCGCTCAGGTGCCAGTGTGCCACAGGCAGGAGCTAATGCTGTTGCTGCCAGCTCGTCTAATGCTGTTAAAGAACCACCAAATGTCAAATTCCAGCCGGAATCGCCGACAAAACCAAAAGAGGAATAGTAGCATGAGAAAACGAACACAAAAACATATTTTACATAGGACTTTGTCATCATAATTGTAAATTTGTAAATGCAATCAAATTATATAAAAGACCTTTTCTTCAACAAAGAAAATATGATTGCTCAAAAACAATAACTATACTCAAATAGTAAAAAAATGTCCTTTGATTTGTCAGTAAATGTGTCAAATATTTGTCACAACACAATTGTATACATCCACAGCATATAAACAGCAAAACACACACTAAACTCTTCCAACCCGATCCGATGGTAGCTGCAGTTTGTTAGCCACGTTAAGAAACGAAATTTAGGCCATAAATATAAATATTATAATCTAACTATTTATACTTGAATATATATCATATACATATTATATTTTCTTCCAATAACAAACAAAACATACCTTAAGTATACTAAATGTTATATTTTTTTAATTAAAGAAATTAAAACTAAATAAAAAATCAATTTAAAAAAATAAACTTACAAACGAGTTCAGCTGTTATAAAAGTTTCGTTAAATATTCAAAAACTATCGCACGCCCATATCGATGTCACGAACAGTTTCGCATTGAATGTCTTATCGATGTCAAAGAAAAAGATGACGATAGTGGATTAGCCATCACTGAAAGTGGAGCATTACCATCACTAGTAGTTGTCGCTGTGTGCTACGCGCGTCGAGGCCAACGTTCGACGACGGCTTATTTTTGTGGAAATTGTGTTAATTGCCCCTTAATAAAAAGGTGATTTACCAAGTGAATCCAACTAAATGCTGACTTAAACTGTCGTCTAAATTGCCATTTCAATTGTGTAAACAAAGTATAGAGTGCCGAGCGATTAAAAATTGAACCCACCACTAGTCAAACAGTAGACAAAGAAAGGAAAAAGAATGTTTTGATACAGGCGGTGCAATAGATACACACACTCACACACAAACACTTGCACATGCTATGCTTTGTATGCCTGTATGTGTGTATGCAGTGAAAATGCAATTATTTATGTATGTATGTAAATACGCATCCCAATGCAGCTATTCCCGTTTTGTATGTGTGCTTGTGTTTTGACCCACGCACAGTTACAATTCACATTCCAAGTAGAATACGCGAACCCAGGCCACTGGAAGCTGTACACTCACGCATAAAATAAAAAGGGAGGGGTACCCCAAATGTGTACTACAATTTAAATACATGTGTGAAATAAAAAAAAACAATGTTTGCTTTTGCAGATTCAATTGATATTAATATTCTAAACAAGAGAAACTAACTAGATTCCATTGCACTGGAACTGGAATGGTTAAGTGTTCCAGCTGGGTAGCTTTTTGTTATTTGTTGACCAAGTGTTTCAAATTACACAGTAAAACAATGCAAACACCAACACACACACATGCAGACTGAATATTCTTGATTTGGTTGATATATATATATAAATATATATATGTGTGTGTGTTTGGCTAATTGGATTTGGAAGTTGCCGTCAGGTGAAATATGATTTGATTTATGTGTTTTTGCAATGCAGAAGCTGAGCAAGAGACAAAGGCACCAATTACCGTTACTCTTGTATGTCTGTTTCTGTGAGTGCGAAGAATACGTTATTGTTCTCACATTCAGGTTGAGGGTGAGGTGAAGGTGAATCTAGCGCTCATCTCACCTCTAACCCCTCCCCTACCCACTCAACCCTTTATTGTTTATTTTTTTAGATGGACTGCTGGGTTTCTTTACTGTTCACACGCGACAACTTGAGATCGGAATCAGGGCAATTGAATTCGTATGTATGTGTATATGTGTGTGTATGTGTGTAGTGGTAAATGTGCATGGCATTTGCGCAGAATACACAACTACAGCTACATATACAGTTACAGATACATCCCTGACCTGTGTAAAATACACACACACACATACATACAGTATATGTATATGTAAATGCCATTACCTATATTCCCATTGCATATGTGTGCATTGTATGTATGTATGTGTTTTGTTGGAGACGCCGCTCAATTCTGGCTGCCAGCAAGCAGAGGCCGTAGCCCAAATCTATCTGCTGGTCTTCTATGCGCATGAACTACGTCTGTATGTGTGCATTTATGTATGTATTTATAGCCGGCACCCAAGTATTTATCTCTGTTTTTTGGGCACACTTGCATTCCAAAAGACATGCAAACATGCAAGTGCATGTCACCAAATTGCGTTTCCAATTTGCATTCTTAATGCTTCCAGTTTCCAGCTCAAAGTCATCAATTAATGTGTTGGAAATTAACGGTTCTTGCTACGCTTCTTTACTGTTATAAAGCAAAGCAAAACAGAGCAAGAAATACCATTCATACTAGTCTCTTCTTCTCGCTCGCTCTTCTCGTTGACATATGAAGCCAATGCTTTATGCTTGTAACTTCTACTTCCGTTCGCCCATCAACAACAACAATAACAACCGCAACAACTTGACTCATTTCTCTCGCTTTGTCTCATATGAGTATGCGTTTTATATTCATTGTTTGTGATCTATCTCGCTTGTACGTGTGCTTAATTTCAATTGAAAATTGTTCTTTGTGTCAGCATTTGATTAGCCTCCGAAAAAAGTGCTTTTTATGGTAGCTCCAGCTGAGTCTGTATCTGACTCACATGGCTGGCAAAACCAGTTTCCCTTGGCCAGATACCGGTTCTTTGTTGCGTTCAAAAGTATCTGCACATCAACTGCGGCCACATTTCGTGCTATCTTTTTAAACAGCTCAAAGATGACACTGAGTTTCCGCTCATGGTCAGCAGATCAGTTTTCCTTCAGTTTGGTGTATACCAAATATCTGAGATTGTTCATGTTACCATACAAAGAAACAAAAACGTAATTTGGAGTTTAATGTTGCTTAAATATGAGCAATATGGGAAAAATTATATTTGTATATAGTGTAAAAATAATAAGCTAAATATATCTATTGTACTGTTTACATTTGATATAAGCTTGAATAAATAAGAGCTGAGAAATACGATAAATTATACTCCAGTGATAAAGCTCTTATCTAAATTAAATCTTTACTGCTTATGTAAGATTCTGGATATGAATCCAAAAATAAAATGTTGTACTCTAATTAATACAGCTGTTATCTGGCGTATCTATTTGCACTTTATGTTTGAGATTAATATCAGATTTGCTAAGAGAGCTTGGAACCATAATAGCTGTGAAATTCGAAATTTATTACTCCAAGTGCAGCAGCTCTTATCTAACTTAATCCTTAACTTACAACTCTTTTTATAGATTTTTCGTACGATCTTGATTTAAATCCTCACTCTTTATTTTTGAGATTGATTTCAATTTTTCTTTTAAGAGCTTTTATACTTCAAATAAGACTATTTTTTCCGAGTGTACCTTCAATTCCTATCTTGCCAATCAATAATATATCGTTTAACTGACATAAGTGATTGAAATACGTCGACAGTAAGTGCACAACTAGGTTGCAGGTTAATTAGATTGCCTGCAACCTATTTCCAACTTGTGAAACTTGTCCCTTAATCAAATTGGCTGCGCCCAAAGATGGCGCAGTGCGGGAATTTTAAATAGAGCTGAGTTGTGCTGTAAGCAAAAAAAAACAACCTGTGTTGGCCTCAATAAGTTCGAATCGTACTTTTCTTGGCTTTCACTTAAAATATAGACGGCGCTTTTGTTGTTTGCGTGTTTGCTATTTTAATATTTGCCCTCAACGCCTTTTTTTGCAGACTTGAAAACACTTGCTGCTTGGCATTAATTATGCAAAGCGATATTAGTTGAAAATCTACTTTTTGCTAGAAATTCCAGCCACAAGAGCAAATTCTATTTTTTAATACGTGCACATTTCAGTTCAAGGTCAAACAGCTCACATGAATTAATTAGGGATAAACAAAAGCATTCCGTTATTCCACAATTGAATAGGTATTTATTTATCTTTAGCTAAAGTGTGTGCTTACTTGCAGGTTCTCGAGAATTGTGTAATTTTAGCTGCTGATACACAATTCTGTAGTTTTATGAATTACGACCATAAAGTATTTAGACGTGTTGACTGAACTTAATCATCTGCATCACAAGATCTTCATATCACTCTATATCTATTGAGTACACAATTCTGGCCTAGTCAACTATTTATTTTGGTTACTCATGTAAATCACAAGATCTCCGTATCACTCTATATATATTTATGTGGTACACAATTCTAGCTAAGTCAACTGCTCATTTTTATGGGCATATGTGCAAACACTTTCTAATAAATGAAGCCGTTCACGCTTAAAGCGTACATTTGTGTATTGCCCAAGCGAAAGGTATCTGGTTGCCACAAATATACAAAAAAAGAAAAAAAAACCTGTTAGGCTTGACTGACTTAAAACAGCATCAGACAGAAAGACAGACAGGCGGACAAACAGACAAACTGATTCAATTTCAAGAAGTGGGTCGTCGTCGGCGATTACTCGTTTGGTTTCCAGCTATTTCGATGACTCGTCCATGTCGTATAACTGCACAAAAAAAAAAAAATATTACTTATATAAATTTGTGCACAATTACCACATGTGCTAAATTCATTGTAAATAATCATTTGAGATTGCAGTTTTGCATAAGAAAAGGTATTGCCTTTGAAAATCAGATGTTGGAAGTTTTTTTTAATTGGATTTTTGCTTCCAGAACCTAGGTTTCCACTTCAAATGTAGTATTATTCTAGTGAGTTTTGAGCTTTGGCAGAGTTATGGTTAACACAAGTTTAGACTCAGAACTTGTTTGACTTATCCACATCCACACGAGAATCCCATTTTAGCTTTAAATATACAATTGTTCTAAATGCCAAGCCATGACCAATAAGACCTAGTTTTGAAAAATCTGTTGATTTTTGTAAAAAAGTCATGGCTAAGAGAATTTATTAGTAGCCATGTCCGAATCTGATTTCTTGTGCTAATTATATTATAAGTGTAAATTTATAGCGTAAAGCGGCAAATGTTTTAAATAAATTAAATGACTTGAATTTGTTTTGGTACGAATTTAAATGCCACATATAATTTAATTTCCGAGAAAGTGGTAGCAGTGGTCAATTTGCAGCCATGTCTGTTTGTCATTTTTTAGGGCTGCATTGTGGCATGAATTTGAAAATTATAGGTTTCAGCAGCAGCCGCCCCTAGAATAATCGGTGCGCCACCTGGCAGATTGCTCAGATTGCTCTCCGACTGCGCATGTGCTTATTATTATCAAGTCTGCAACTAATTTTGTTGAATTTGTTTGGTTTGTTGTGTTGTTTCAAGCACAAATCGCTTGTGCGTTGTGCGTGTTTAAATTAAAGTTGACCTGTGCCTCTTTCGCTCTTGTTCTTCTTGCTGCATTGTTGTCAAGCGAGGGCAGCTTCCAGCTTTTGTCCGCTGCTCATGTCAAGGCCGTTCAAATGCTACGCTCTCTCCCTTTTCTCGCTGTCTCTCTTTTGCGCTCTCTCCCACTCTCTCGACATTTAGTTGCAAGCGTATACAGAATTTTGTCAGGAGCAAATCGCACCTTCAACTTGTCGTAGTCTGGCACAGTATGAGCTAGACAACGCAACGTATACGCAATCTAAAAGCAATTTTCCTCAATTGTTGTTTGACATGAAAATTAAACGGGCTGTTAACTGTCTCTGTTAACTGGCAGGCGACACTTTAAGGGTGGCCCCCATTCAGTGTAAAACTGACCAAGCCATTGCAAAAACAAACAAAAACAAGCCGTTAAAAGTGCGCATAAAAAAAGTAAGATAAGCACTGTGTGTGTGTGTGTTTTGTGTGTTTGTTTGTTGTGCGTGTTTTGTGTTTACTGCGACACCTTCTGCTGGGGCAAGGCAACCGAGGCAGTTAAGCAGGCGTCCGTCAGTGGTTCAAGTACCAGCCAAGAACAACAATAAAAACCACATCAGAGTCTTGCACCCCACACTATTTTTTTTTTATTATTATTAACTTGCCTGCTGTCCATTTAAGTTGAGCTTCTTCGTTCTGCCTGCTGCTGCTGCACACAACAACATACAGTTTACAGTTCATGGCGAGGTTCATTCAACTTTGCCTCCTCTTCTACTATCTGTGTAATGCATTCTATGATGCACTTGTTGTTGCTGCTGCTGCTGTTCTCGCAGAAAGTGCTTGAATTTCATAATCGTAATAATTGATGTTTCATGAATAAATTTATAAATTTATATGAAATATTACAAATAAAAATGTAAACAACTCAGACGCACTATTACGTGAGTTAATAAAAATGTGGTCATATCAGGCAAGCTATTCTGTGTACCAATATAAATTTATGCTGATACGGCGACTTATTCTGAGTATTAACAAAAATGTAGACATATCATGCGGTTTATGTATGTGTATGTATATGTATAGCATTTATTCTATGAATTAAAAAGAAATTTAGACAAATTGGGCAAACTTTTCTGTGCATTAAAAAATATGTGTACTTATAGGGAAATTTATGCTAGGAATTAAATAAAGATGAAATTAATATCTCTTATCAGAAATTCCTTTCCCTTTCAGTTTTTGCTTCGCATCAAATTAAATACAATTTTTTTTTATATTTATATTAAATGTCCACTCATTATGTTGAAATGCGCCTGATAAAGAACATTTAACTTGTTTCCTCCGCTTCTTTCTCTTCTTCTTTGCAAATCAGAACGAAAAAAGCGACAACAGTCGCAGCCAGGGTAGAATTATGTGTTTGCTGTTCTGTCGGGCATAGCCTCGGTGGCGCAGTTGGCAGCGCGTAAGTCTCATAATCTTAAGGTCGTGAGTTCGAGCCTCACCCGGGGCATGTAATATTTTTTTTGTTTTTCTAATTTTCTTTAATGTCTTGAACTCATTAAAAGTAAGGACAACGAGAATAATGTAGTAAGAGACAGATATATGCTTAATCAGCAGCAAGAGCCGATCTCAGAGACTATTGGAGCTATAGGCTTGAAATTTTGGAATATAAATAGGCAGATTACAATTATTTTATTTTAACTCGACACAATTTGAGCAAACTAAAATTAGCTAGCCTATTTAACCATTTCCTGTTCGAGGGTATCTTAGATTATGCGTAGATCAGCAATACAGATATATGGAATATATTGCTACTATTAGCTGCCAGGCATATATGCTATGCTTCCTTCGAGGACATTTAGATTTGCTGTCGTAGATACGAACTTAGAGTCGGTCAGTTGAAATTGAAATTGCTGCTGTGGATTGTCATTCGCATTCGCATTCGCATTCGGTTTTTATTGGCTTTAATTGATGTCAAGTGGAGTGTGTGCCACACACTCACACACACCACAAAACATTTGAGCATTTGTGCTTAAGCAAATAAAGATGCGACACACCCACATCAAGAATGATATATATATAAATATATATATATATATAAAAGAAAATATACGTGTATATATTTGCATTTCTGCTTTACTTGGTTGCCAGGGATTAATATCAATTCACCTATATGTAAATTGGGTCAAGACATGCCAAATTCATATTAGGGAGTGTTGTTGGTTTCGAGAAAAAAACACGTTTGTTTTAATCGTTTCCCTTTTTTTCTGATTGCAGCGCTCGCTGACGCATGAAATGGATGCGTTGCTCTCCGGTGGCCAGAAGTGGAACCCAAACAGGAGCCAAGCGTGTTAGAAGCAACATTTCCAGAGCCCAGATAAACGGCCACAGCACACTCCTATTCTAAAGAGGAGGAGGAGGACGGTAGACGGGCAGACAGACAGACTAGAGAATGACACAAGCGACGATGGAACGTCTTAAGGCCAAGGCGGCGCCGGCACGCTATAAAATCAGCGCTCGAAAGCGAAGACAGCGTCAAATTGTCTATTGGGCCATATGCAGTTTTAGCCTGATAGTCTTCGGCTTCGCCTTGGCCACCTTAATAAGGCCAGCACACGCAGCAAATGTAGCAGCAGTTGGAGCAAGAGGCACAGAGGAGTGGCGAGAAGAGAAGCCTGGCCAGCTAGACTCTGACTCGTCTTTGGCCAATTTCACGGACTACAAATCGAAGGCCAACTATACCAAAGAACCAAAGCAATCAACTAAGGCAATGGATCCCGTTTATAATTTTACACGCTACTTATTCGATTATCTCTTGCCCGAAGAGGCAGCAATACCGCCGGGTAAAGCCAAATTCCAACTAAATCTATAGCTAAAATCTTTAAAAATGTCTTGTATATTTAGGCTACATTGTTATCAAGGAGGACACCATCGCTTTGGGCCCGAAGGTGGAGGAGAATGACTGGCGCGAGCTGCTCACACAGTATTGGGTGGTGCTCATTGGCACTTTTTTGATGGTCGCCCTCGTCGTCGTCATGCCCTTTATAGCGTGAGTTGGAACTGCTCCTCCTCAGTTTAAACTCCTTCTCTAATTCCATTCTTCTATGTCCACAGCATCTGCTATTGCTGCTTCTGCTGCTGTCGCCGTTGCAAGGAGGGGTGTCCACCCTGCGATAGTCAAAAGGACGCGCGCAGACGCTGCTGCTGTGGCCTGTTGCTCCTCCTGCTAATCATTGGAATTCTGTGAGCTCAAACACAACCCCATCAATATTAGTTGTACATTTTAATTACCCCTTTTGCAATCGTAGTTTTGGTGTTATCATTGCTTTTGCTACCAATAAACTGTTGGATCGTGGCTTTGAGGAGACGAGCACAACTGTGCGACGTGGCAGCCAGGACACCTGCACCTATCTCAAGGATGTCTCCGATCACATTCACCATCTGCTTGTCAATAACTACGAAGAGATGGACAAACATTTAACCGACAAACTAACGAGTAAGACTTAAGTTCAAATCTGTGTCCAGTTTTGCAAAGTGAATTTAACTCATTTTCCCCCTTTAGACTTACATAAAACCATATTCCTTAATTTAATGAATGCATCGGAGGCGAATGCAGTTTATGATCTCGAGCGCATACTGGAGAACATGGATGAGGCTCAAAAGTTAATCAAGCAAGTGGACAAACTGGAGAAGGATTTGCGATTCTATGCCAAACAGTTCCGAGATGGTAAATTATAAATTATACTATTATATGATATATTTATTATATATTAATTATATATTAATTATTATTAATTAATAATTAATGTTTTTCAATCACTAATAATTTTAGGTATTCGTGGCGTTAAGCGCGATGTGAACTATGCCTGTGCTGTGCTCTGCGGCAATCGGGAATGCTTGCACTTCTTGCAGCGGACCGAAATCGAGTTGCTCGATGATTCGAAGTGTCTGAAACTCGATAACGTAAGGATTGGATGGATTCTTTAATAAAGGGATTATTACTGAAACCGTTCTCTCTTACAGCTACCAGATACCACGTACTATCTGAAGGCCATGGACTTAATCATTGCCAAGAACAGTGCAAAAACATCCAAGGAAGTGATTGATCGACTACAGCATGTGGGCAAGAGGATTAAGGCTGGCATTGACCCGATTATACCACCGATTATCCGTGATATTCGCAGTGGACAGGACCTTTTCCGCACTCAGGCGAACAATATACGCAGCATGATCGATGCTGTCATCAGTAAAATACATTTAAATACGGTTCGATCGACGAAATCGTTTGAGGATGTCTACGACAAATTTGGAGCTGATCGCAGCATCATCAACGTCATTGTTTGCGTCGTCCTCTTGATTGTGGGTGCAACCATACACTTAATTGAATGCCACTTAATTTAAACTGAATTGGATTTTGTATTTTAGATTCTGATTGTGCTGATTATTGCACTCGTGTGCGGCTGCTGTGGACGTCGGCGTCGTGGATATCGCGATGATTGCTGCAGCAAGGGAACAGGCGCTTCCTGCCTCTTACTGTGAGTATTTAAAGATGAAATTCCTTTTAAATATCCAATAAATAAAGTATAAATTTCAATTCAATATTTCAACGCTTCTTTTTAGTGCCATATTGCTGATATTCTGCGTGTTCTCGCTTGTGGTTCTCGTTGGCGTATTTTACTTTGTTTTTGGCCTGGCCACCTATCAGGGTGCGTGTGCCCCACTCCGAGATCAGGAATCGAATGCGTTATTCCGTCAGCTGGACTCGGCTATTGATCTCAACCGTTATTTGCCAAAGAGCGAACTCAAATCGGAGACGCCTTTGCCCCCGTTGCGCATTTCGAGTGCCATCAAAGCCTGTCAGGCGGATCAGTCGATCTTTAAACTGCTCAAAGACAACGATCTGTATGACATCGAGGATCTGGCGAGGGTAAAGGTTATTGGCGAGACGCCAACTGTGCCAATTTTCCTGGCCAATCTGGACAATTTTACAATACTCACGGACAAGGACAAGCGTGATTTGGAGGCATTGCGCAACAGCAATTTATCCAGCTATCAAAGTAAAGTCTACACGGATCTCTTGTGCAATCAGCTGACGCCCATTGATCTGCCCACACTGGCCATTCAATTGAAGGAGTTGCGAGCCAGTCTCTGGAGTCAGTGGGGCATCTTTGATTGGGCCCGCACCTCTCTGTATAACGAAGCCTACAATCTGCAAAGATATCACGAAGAGTTCGTCGACAAGATCAAATCGATAATGAGCAACATGACGCAAAAACTCTTGAAAATTGATCAACTTATTCTGTATAATGGCAATGCCTTTGGTGAATCCATTAAACTGCTCCAGGCATCAACGGAACGCTCGGAAGTCTTCTTTCGGGTTCATGGCCAGCAATATGTGAGTGAACTGCGCGAGAATCTGACCAGCTCCATCAAGGAACAGGTCGTCAAATATATTGAAATGGTTGTGGAGAAGTGCCAGGGAAATGTCGGAAAATGCGCTCCGCTCGCCAGCGTTTATCGCCGCAGCGTCGACTTGATTTGCCATCGTCTCGTCGATCCAATGGTGAGTAGACAAAAATTGTGTATATATTTTTATATTTATTATTCAGAAAATAATTCTATAATATGTATAGATATTTTATTTACTAAATTTCTATTAATATTGGGTTTGTCTCTATTTTTAGAATGGTTTCTGGGTCGGAGTGCTGCTGTGCGGTCTGCTCTTCCTGCCCGTTCTCTTTGTGTCCCACCGCCTGCTCTGCTTGTACAAGAAGATTGATCCCTATTCGGCGCCTGCTGTGGCCGTTGTTGAGGGCGGGTAAGTTAGTTCCCTGTCCCAAGTGAGGAGACTTACCCGGGTTATCATCATACTTAACTGCATGCATAACGTTGGGCAAATGCGAGTTGTTAATTGGTTTTGCACATGGCCACTAATCTGATCATTCCACTTGTGTTCCATTCTCTCATTTCACCGCTAACCCCCCCATTATGCTACACACGCTGCACGCCCCCGCATCCCGCACGCAGCAGCGACTACTTATACGATGCGTATAGCGAACGCGAGCGCGAGCATGTGCCACTGGCCAAGTAAGCGATAGAGAATTGAGTGGATGTCTGCTAAGAGGACATCGCCTCTGAGCCACACACACACACAACTCTAACTGTCTCTCTCCCTCTTCTGTCTCTTCGCTATTTGTTATCTGTTTTTAGTGTGCCCAAGAAGCGACGCAAGGCGTACGAGAGACGGACGAGGGAGCAACAGGATTACTATGAGGATGCATCGCCAAGTGTGTCGAGAGTGTCGCGTTCTGCTGGCGCTGCTTCGGGTGCTGCCAATGGTGATGGTCCAACTGCTGGTGGCAGCAATATGCGCTATAACGATGTGGCACCCACGTAAGTTCATCCCCACATCCCCCTCACCAAATTCCCAAAAAAAAATAACGCGTGTCCTGCCTAATCAAAATTTCTAAATTAGCATACCTAACACACATATAAATATTTATATATATATATATATATATAATATCCATCGATACCAGAAACACACACAAAAGTTACAAATTGAATGGCCGCCCAAATTTAATAGCTACTTTTTCGATTTTGTTTTATTTAGCGCTAAAGTTGTACAAGACACAAGGCCAAAAGCACTGGCCGCAGATGGTTTCTTTTAGGCCTGAACCGAAGTGCAAATGGTTTGATTTGGTTTGGTTAATACATATTTTGTTTGGTTTACAACCTCCTCTATAACTGTTTCTCTGCCTACCAATCTGTGTGTCTACAGTTGCCCATAAAATAATAGCACCAGTCGCACCAGAAATATTTTCAAATCTGTCTTCTCTTTTTTCAAAATTTATAAATTTATGGAACTTTAGAATACGTTTTTAGAAGGCTCAAAAAATGTGAAAAAGAAGGGAAAAAAAGTGGTGCTATTATTTTTCAGCAACTAGATGTGTTTGTGTGTGTTTGTTGTTGCTTTTTGTTACTCTACGCAATCATATAGATCATTTGTCATATAGTCAGTCCAAAGAACATTAACTGGCTATGCATATGCATATCGAGCACCCCTCATTCTGCTTCAATCGGAGACTACAGCTACAGCTACAACTACAAATATTACTCTCTGCTCCATTGCCCAACTCCGGACGCAAAATTAACTGTTGCTTCAGTTGCAAAGAAAAGAAAACGACAACTAATCCGACATGACTCAGTTGTTCTTGTTTTTATTCGTTGTACAGTTGAATTTAATTGACTATTATTAACCGATTTGTATTGCAACAATTCACAGACACTGGGATCATGAGCCGCCACGTTATCACAATCCGCCCGTGGCGCCGCCAGCATCCGAATATGAGCGTCCACCTCCCTACTACTATCCAGGTGCCTCGGACCAGGATTAAGTGGCTAAAAGACATACAGACAGACAGGAGAGAATGGAGAAGAAGAGTTGGCAAATAAAACGCAAGGATTTCATTTTGAATACTGGAAGCAACAGCAACAACAACAAAAACAACATGCAACAAACCCATTTTACTGAGACTGTAATTTTAGTTGAAAATTAAGTTTTTATTTAGAGTTATTATGTAATTTGTAGCATCACAATGTGTTATAATATTTCTTTTGTGGACTGTATCAGACGATCTGCCAGACAATGATATATATGTGGAAGGCGCGGAATAGTGAAAACCTAGTTTGTAAGCACGGATCGATAACAAAAGCAAATTCGCATCGTAGTAATACTCCCCATATAGATATATACAATATTGTTTAAAGTTTACACATTAAAAATGTTGCCAAAAGAGAAAAGTGAAGGAAAAGCAAAGTGGAAGGCGGAAGCGGAAAGCGGATAGAGAGTGATGCAATTGGGTTGAAATCAATATGAATATGCACAGCTAAAGCATTTAATAAGTTAGTGTTCAAAACAAAACAAAAACAGAAAAACAAAAAAATGAAACAAAAAAAAAAACAAATATCCCTAACGGAACTTTAAAGAAAAAAGGAAGACGCTCACGAACTTGAAAGTATCTCATTAATTTATTGAGCACCCCGCAATAATCAATATACAATTAATTAAACTTGAAAATTTGATGCTGATGGGGCAACAAGTGCCAGAGATATAAACTGTTTAAAATCAAAACAAAACCAGAACTGCCATTTTAATTTAGTGAATTCAGAGCAGATCAGAAAGTAAATCTCACAAGTTTTCGAGTATTTTTTTTTTTGATATATACGACAAGTGTTTGTATTTATTTTCCAAGAAACTAATACACTACACTAATACAGACGACTTCCTTAACACCCCCTCCCCACCCCGCTCCCCATAATATGTATGTACTTTAAATTGTCATAGTTAAGTAAGACAATATTTCTCAAACTCAACTCCAGAGCCTACATAAAAATGTTTTCAATTAAATACATATATTCAAAATCAGGGCAAACTGCAAGTAGCCAAAATACAAAAAAAAAAGTTCTAGAAAAAGAATGCACACATACACATACACATACACACACACATGTATTACATATGTATTTTAGTTAAGCAAGAAAAAGCAACAAGTATATATATACTGATACTGTCTGAATGTATGTAAACATTTTCTTTTACGTACATTTCATGCATTCTCTGCCTATGTCATTTTTAGTGTTTAACAATAAGCCAATAATATGAATCAAAGTTTTAAAGCTAAAAAGAAAACAAAAAAAAAAAACAAAACAATTACTGTGAAAATATAAATACAAATATAAATTACAAAAATATTTCGAAACGAGTTTGATTTAAATTTGTCAACCCATGTTTTATTCTGTTTTATATGAGCATTTGTTGTATTATAATTTATTTCGTAATTTGTTAAAGTAATTTAATCAACAACTTTGTTATTTTTTAAGTTGAGTTTTGCTTGCAAATTTGGCTTACTTATTTCCAATTACTTAATCAAATCTGCTCAGCAAAGTTCCCAATTTCTGTTATACGATATTCAAACGAATTTAAGAGTGCATCGCTAAATACGATAAGACTTCGTCATATATCGTGATCGCGACGAGCATAGAAAGAGTGCAGTATTTCTACTTTGCTGAGTAGTTAATACAACGACTGACTATTTCGGATCTAAAGTATATATGCATAAGAATATATAATACATGGACGAGTGCAATGAACATCTTAAGATTTAGCCGACAAGTCAAAATTTGCAAATAGTCGTTAGCAAAGACTCGAACCATCACACTAAGTTTGTGTAAGCCGAGTTCCATTTTACGGACTACATATTTGATAGTCTTCTGCTGGGCGAGATTGCAATGCCTGCTGGTAAGTGAATAACATATCATCTGGATGGACATATAAGATTAAGAATATTCTTGTGGCCCATCATAGTGTAAGCAGGCCACATAAAAGATCCTCATTGCGAACCTGTTCGTCTTTCGACAGCGGTGTTATTGTTGCTTGAACCACGGCTGATGTCGCTTGCAGTCGCTTCTGCTGTGTCTTGTATTTGTACTCATCATTGGAGAAGAGCTTATCATGTAGCGAATACTCTATCAAGAATCAGCCATATTTCCATCAAATATCTCAGAATCCGAAGTTGTATCAGACGAGGAATATAGTTAGTGATTATTTTAGCGATTTAAAATCCATAAATGCAAAGCTTGATGATTGATGAATTTGTTCTTGCTACGGTAAGTTCCATACAAATATAACTTAACATTTATTTATCCATTAGCACTGATGGTGTTCGTTTTTGTTGATATTTTAAAGTCGATAGTCAAATGAAGTAAAAAGCAGAGGCTTACTTAATAGCTCAACTAATTATTTTCCGCATATTCTTTAATAGACAAAAGTTGGAACTGTGCAATTGTCTCTCTAATTGTTGTCACTCAAGGACTCTCATCTGCCTGAATCAGCCGTAGTTGTCCCTATGGCGAATCCATTGGAAGCAAGCTTTGCTTTTGCTGTCACATAAAAAGCAAGAAGCTGAACAAATACGAAAATCGAAACATATATTTGATTATATTTGATTTTTCAGATTAAAATACCAATCGAGCGAGACGAACTGCAGCATGACAGAAGGTTTCAAGGAGCAGGAGACAATGCACGAGAGGCTTGGACAGCGACACTATACCTATGCCGAGTTCACCCCCTTCATATCGAAGGCCAATTATCACCAGGAACCGCGAAACGACCCTTTGGGCATGGGACTTGTGTACAAATTCACCCACTTTTTGTTCGAGCATTTTCAATATCTTGGCGGCGAGTTGCCACCCGGTTAGTATTTATCTAAACTGGACAATTACAGGCACATTTAACATATATCAGATTTCCTTCTAGGCTACATAGTGTTCAAGAAGAACGATACTCTCGATTTGGGGCCCAAAGCGGATGTAAATGATTGGAGCAGTTTACTTAAGAGGTACTGGTTGGCTTACATCTGGGTGATGTTCTTGCTCTTCCTCATCATAGCCATGCCCTTCATAGCGTGAGTGTGTTGACCCAACTTGCATATAAGGATCAGATTATAAATCTTTCTTTTTTTCCATCCACAGCATGGGTTATTGCTGTTTCTGCTGCTGTAGACGTTGCCCGGAGGGAGAGCCACCCATTGACGCTAAGAGGGATCTGTTGTGGCGCCTATTTTGGGCTTCTCTGCTGATGCTGCTCATCTTCGGAATGCTGTAGGTATAATAATTAAGCCAGCAATCCGGACACCAAAGACTCAACTATAATTACAGATTTGGTATCTATATTGCTATCGATACCAACAGACTGGTGGATCGTGGCTTAGAGAATACAAAGACAGCAATTCGGATAGCCAGCGAAGATGCCTGCACTTACCTCAGGGAAGTCTCGAATCACGTCCAGCATTTGCTTGTGAATAACTACGAGGAGTTGGAGACACATCTAAGCGACATGTTGTCGAGTAAGAAATCCAGCTGAATCTTACCCATATTACATGTTTAATCTGTGATCGATTCTAGATGCTCCTAAGCACATATTCCTGGATCTGATGGATGTGTCTGAGGCGAATGCGCTTTTTGATCTGGAACTCAAATTGGACAACATGAAAAAGGCCCTAAAACTGTTACGGGAAGTCGAGAAATTGAAGAGAGACTTACACTTATACGGCACACAGCTGCGAGATGGTAAATACTTCCAATTCTACTCGATTATACTATTGAATATGATTAAATATTAATTATATTTGTTTCTACTCCCGGAAAGGCATTCGAGGCGTTAAGCGAGACGTGAACTTCGCTTGTGTTCTGCTCTGCGGCAATCGCGATTGCCTGCGCTTTTTAAAAAACACAGATATTCAGTATCTGGATACATCAAGATGTCTTCACTTCGATAAGGTGTTCATTTTAAACAATAATTCAACAATTAGCTATTCTCATTTAACCGAATATTTGTTTTTTATGCAGCTGCCCGACATCAAACCCTTTTTGATGGCCATGGAAGCAATCATTGCAAAGGATATTGGCAGGACAGCCAAGCAAGGAATACAGCGACTACAAGTTGTGGGCGACTCGATTAGGACCAAATTGGATCCGCTTATCCGACCACTGTTGCGAGATGTTCATCATGGCCAAGCAATGTATCACATTCAAGCGATGTCCATGCGCAGTGTCATCGATACAATTATCAAAGACATCAGTTTGAATACGGTTAAATCCACTGGCATGTTTAAGAGCTTCCACGATAAATACGATCATCATCGCAGCAACATCAGTATCACTGTCTTCGTCTTTCTGCTCACTGTGAGTAACAGTGATGTGTAAAAGTTATCTGCCTATGCTCGAAATTAATTTGTTCTTTTTAGATTGTGATCACGCTGATTGCTGGTTTGGTATTCGGTATTTTTGGGCCTCATCGACGTGAATACGCCAAGTTTTGGAGCAAGCGCACGGGAGCCTGGTTTTTGCTACTGTAAGTACACTCAGAAAAAGAATCGCACTTTCAATATATGCAAATTAACTGTTATCATTTCCAGCGCCATAATGCTGATATTCAGCGTGTTCTCGCTTGTGGTTCTCGTTGGCCTATTTTACTTTGTCTTCGGCCTGATAACTTATCTGAGTGCCTGTGCACCGCTCACCAGTGTAGAATCGAACGTAATATTTCGATATCTCGATACAGCTATCTATATGAATCTGTTTTGGATAAAGAGCCAAAAAGAGCCCAAGCAGGAGGCGAACTCGTTGCTGAGGATATCGAGTTTAATCAAGGATTGCCACGCGGATGAATACATTTTCAATCTGCTGCAGAATAAGAAGTTATATAGTATTGACGATATCACACGCTTAAAGCTCATCGGCAGTTTGCCGGAAGTGAAAATATTTGAGGATCAATTGGTCAACAACTTGGCCATACTCACCGAGAAGGATAGTCGAGATTTGGAGCACTTGCGCTCGACTCATTTGTCGAGTTTCCACAGTGGATTATTCACCGACTTCCTGTGCAATAAGCTGACTCCTGTCGATTTGCCCACAACGGTTAGTCAACTCAAGAAGTTGCATGTCAGCTTAAATACCGATTGGAACATCTATGAATATGCTCGAATAGCCCTGGACATTGAGGCGTCTAACCTGCAGAGATATCACGATGTCTACGTTGGCAAGATTCAGTCCATTATTAATAAGATGACACAAAAACTGTTGGCGATCGATAAACTGATATTATATAATGGTCGGCCATTTAACCAGACCATTGAGCTACTGCACGAGGCCACAAAACGTTCCGAACTATTCATCAAAGCGTCCGGCGAGCGTTATGTGAATGCGGTCTTTGCCAACATGACCGCTTTCATCAACGATGAGATCGCCGACTATATCAAAATGGTGTTGGACCAGTGTCACCGAAGTGTCGGCAATTGTGCACCGATTTCGCGTATCTACAATCGTAGTGTCGATTTGGTTTGCAGACGTCTCGTCGATCCCATGGTAAGTACATATGTGTAATTATATTTTGGAATATCGATTTATGGCAAGTTTAGTTTAGTTTAGTTTTTCTTATATTTAGAAACTATTTGCCAGCACAAGAAAAACTCTAGTTTTCAGAGTGATTTCTTTTCTGTGTTTATTTATCATTTCTATATTATATTATTTATAGAATGGTTTCTGGGTGGGCGTGATTCTAACTGCCCTTCTTCTGTTGCCCGCACTTTTTGTGGCCCACCGCTTGATGTGCATTTACAACCGGATCTACCCGCTTGCTGACATTGTGTAAGTGTTTCGCCTTCCACATAATATATTATTATTATTATTATATATATATATATATGAATTTACCACTCCCTTGAACAAAAGTCGTGCAAGCGTTGCAGGCGCACCGTTGGGCTTTCAGCAAAACTTTTCGCTCCATTATGAAATGACTGAGAATCGTTATAAGGCCGGGAAAAATACCACTGCGGTATCGTCAACGCCGGAACTGACGTCCTCGAGCAACAAAAGTGGCAAGCATAAAAAGCAAGAATAGCAAATGATTTAAGAATGTACACAATCGAAACAGTTCTTAAATATTATATGTTTTGTTATCATTTGTAATATTTAATTAAATTGAATTTTACCATATTAAATAGTCAGACTGAATGAAGCAAGTCTTAGACAAGATTTGACAATCAGCCAACCTCACGCAAATCAAATCTTGATTTCATTTAGAACTTGCAACTTAAGCAAAAGTCTCACCAAAGTCACACCCTGCCTCTCCATCAATCATGTGGTTGTCATAAAGTGCACAGCGCATCTTAGCTTGCCCAGAAGACAAGCCCAAAACTGACTACCGGGTGAGCAAAGCCAGCCTGCAGATAAAAGTTAACCTGAGACTTTGACTCCAACTCCAACTCCGACTCCGACTCGGATTCAGCGAAAGCGAAAAAAAGACTTTAATGTTGAGACAGAGGGCACACAATGCAAGGAAGCGAGACCAATTCGAGTAGAGTAAAGTTAGCTAGTTACAGGGCACCGAAGCGTGTATGCGCTTCCCAGACCATCTCCAATTAGGTAGATAAATTATAAATTATCCACACAATAAACAAAAGCATGTCTTCAGTTTGCTTAGAATTGGCTTTTTATCTTTATATTTAATGTGCGTCTTCTTGTGAGCAACTTAAGCCAAACCCTTCAACTGATTGTTCTGCGGGCTACAATGGAAACCAGCAACAGGTTTTGGTTTACACACAGTGGCTTCCGTATAGCAAGGCCATCGAAAAGTGAAAAGCAAGCCAAACATATGATTTTCATAATTTTCAACTAAAAATTAAATCACGTTTCTTATCAGCAAAAAATGTGCCTGTTTCTGTTGTTGCTGTTGTTGTTTTCGGTGAGTGCCTTTCTTTTTCAACAATTACCAAAATAAAAGCAAGAACAACAACAGCAGCAACAACAACAGCAGCAACGAGCGCAATAACAATGAAATTTCACTTTCAATTTGTGTGTGTATGTAAAAACAAAAGACTTAAGACACGAACTTGCCGCACACTCGCCGTCACAAGCGTAGTGAAGGTTAACTTGCCCGATTTGATTTGATATTCAATTGGTATAACGGTTTCGAAAGCCACCAAAATGGCCGCCAAGTGGACAACAGTGCAATGCACTCTCCAGTACATATAAACAATAAACAGATCGTTACATGATCAAGATCAATTCTCGGGGTCTCGGTGTGAAACCCGCACTTGCTTTGGCCTTTGTCTGACTGGCTGTCTGTTTGTCTGTCTGTCTGTTCCTCTGTCTGTGTGTCTGTGGCGTGAAATTTTACCGACATGTGAAACAGAGCGTTGCATTTCCATTTCTCATTTCTCATTTGGTATTTTCTCGTGAAAACTCGTGAAAACTGAAAACTGTAAAACTGGCACAGAATTGCAGCAGCTGTAAGTAAAACAAAAAATAAAAGCTGGCTGCCTGATTGCAAATTGCACGCAATACGCATTAAAATGCACACAATTAAGTGCAGCAAATGATTTACAGTGAAAGGCAGTGAAATTTATGGCCCATGCAAAAAGCGTGAGAAGCGGCCCAAAAGGAGCTACTTCAACACAACTGTTAGAAGCATTCAACACTCGAAAAAACTGAGAGAAATCATTTTTCTTATTTTATAAACAATATCTTAATAAATGCAATCAACGCTTGACCAAAAATAAAAAAGTTGAAATTAATTAATATAAGATTTTAATAATATTAATATAAAATTTTAAATTTATAACACTTAATTAAAGATGTCAACGATTGACCAAAAATAAAAAAGTAATAAATATTCAATTAAAAACCTGATTTAAGTAATGTTCCAAACTCTTAAACGTATATTCATACATGTGTAGGAGAACCTCAACTGAAATCGATTTAGGTACTGGTTGCTAACGGCTATCAGATCAGATAACAGTTAACCGTTCAGTTCAGTTGCCGGCTATTGGCACTTTCGCTTTCATCTGAGCGATATGGGACTTTTGAAACCTTACACACACAGCTATGCTAATGAATGTGTGGCTTTCTATCGTGTGAAATACATACTTTATGCACATGCCCAACAAACCACAAAAATATACATTTTGTTAATCATAACTCCCAATTTGCATTTGCTGCGTGCCCAAACACTAAACTTGTTTTAATTTACAAAGTCTGTTAATTGTTGTGTGCAGCAATCCTTAGCAGCTGCCACTGTTAATAACAGCGCCTGTTAACAGCTGCTGTTGCTGCTGCTCAAGTTGAGTGTGCGAACGAGCTGCACAAAGACAACGCAGCAAAAGAAATACATTTTCCATATGCAGCTCACAGCAGCAGTAGCAGCAGAAAAACAACAGTTGTTTTTAATGTTTGTACGCCTCTCTCCGTCTCTCTCTCGCTCTGCCTCTGTATATGGCTCGCTTGGACGTGGCCAGCCAAATCAAAGAGGCGAGCGCAAACTTCACTCAACTTTAAGTTGTCGTCAACGTTGACGTCGACGTCGGCGTCGTAGTTGTCGTCGCTGCTGTTGTCTTGGCAGTTGGTCGCGACTGCGCACAAATCAGTTTCAGTTTTTCAGTCCAACGTGCGAGTTCGCAACGCGAGTAACGGTTGGTAACTAACGGAGTCAGCATTTGAAGTTTTTCAAATAAAAGTGACTAAGCAGTGCAAATAGAAAAAAACAAAAAAAAAAAACCTGCAGTGTAGTGTAATACAAATAATAATCAACAAATATATTTGTAAAATTTTTTACATAGTGCATTTGGAAAGAAAATCAGCTGGATTAATCGATTTTGGAGGCAAAGAGAAGTTGGAAGAGCCGCAAAGAAAATGGTGAGTGAGTGCATAAAAAATGAAATATCTATGCAGAAGTGTGTCAGGCAAACCAAGAACAAAAGAACTATGAACAAAACAGAAAAAGCAATTATCATATTCACTACGATCATATATGCATACAAATCGAGAGAATGAGAGAGGCCAAAAAGCATGCCAAACTATAAAAAAAATATAGATAAAAAACCAACGTTAAGCATAAAACATAAAACGGTGAACGTAAAAATGAATGTTGAACAGAGAACAGCTTGGAGAACGTCACACAGACAGAGAGACAGACAGACGCACAGGCAGTCAGACAGACTTGGTAATGGGGGGTTTCAGAATAATAAGTAGTCACAGCGATTACGATTTCGATTACGGGTTCTGAATGTTGTCGGAGTTGCTGGAGTTGTCTGAGCCGAAGTTGAAGGTAAACTTGTCAAAGACAATGGCATTACAAATATGACTACAAAATTCTGAACGAGCTGAGTTTCGGTTTCGCTTTTTATGCATTTTTTTTAGCTGCAGCGCTTTTCTTTTGTGGCAGCTGCTTTTACTTCCTTGGGGTGCCTTTTAACGTTTTCCATTATGGCCAACATTATGGCTAGCAACAAAAAGCAAGCAGCACGCCATCGACAGTCAACTGTAAATTGTAAACTGGCCACGCCTCAATTTGGCCAAGTAAAAGTCGACTGCCAGGCGATCAGCAACTAGTTTTCTGCCCATGCGATTTTACAACAATTAATATTTGCAAAAAACCAACAAACAAAAAAATAAAAAAAGAGGAAAAACGAACACGAATTAAAAAAAAAAAATCTACAACTGCTGGCAGTCATTCGTCGTCGTCGTCGTCGTCGTGGTTGACTATTGGCAAATCCGTCGTTGGCCAAGCGGCCAAGTTGGCCCAAAAAACTGGTCTCTCACAAATTGAAAAACCCGCAAAAATTAGGTTTGAAATACGCGAAACGAGTCGCGATACAAAAGCAAAAAATCCAACCAAAACTAGAGACACGAAAAGGAAAAAATTAAGAAAACGCCAAACAATTTTTGAATTAGTTTAAATTAATTATTCACTCGCAATTTCATTTGGTTATTTTGCCCCCCAGTTGTTAGCCCAATCCATTGTGTATTGTTGTATCGCAATTGTTTCTGTTATGGTTAAGTCTTCAAGAGTTAATTGCTTTTTATTAACTCGGCGATTGGTAATTAACTGGGCTGAAACCCCCTTCCCAATCTCCGCACAGTTGCTGGCGGCACGCCCTCAACTATGCCGTCAATAGACAAGCGTAACTGACATATGCACCTTTTTTCTCTCTCTGTATTGGTTGTTGTGGTTGTTGTGGTTGTTGGCTGGCTGGCTTAACTCTCACTTTCATTTGGCTGTCGTTGTCGCTTTGACAATTGAGTGAACAACACTCGCACAGAATTTGTTTGTTTCACAAACAATTCAAATAACGACTCGACTTTTACGATGCCCCTCGATGCGATGCTTGTGTTTACATTTCAAATGGTACAAAACGATAAAAAAAAAAAGATTGTAGCTTTGGCAGACAAATACACACAACACACACACACACACACAGCACACACACACTTCAATATAATAATTGCACAGTGCAAAGCCAATGACAGACTTTCTCCCAAAAATAAAAAAAAAAAAGTTCAGCGTTTGTTTTATTGCATCGGAAGTTGGCAACAGCCAGCCAGCTGGGCGCATGCGTAATTTGAGGCCTCTCTTAAAGCCATACAAGAAATGCCAAGTAGCTGTAAACTTAATATTCAACTGCTGCTATACTTAAGCTCTACAGCTCTATCTAGCTGCAACTTTGTATTGTGGCAGCTGTTGCCCCAAGTTGCAGTTTGAGTGTATACAGAAAATGACAAGAATGTTGCAGTTGATTTATTTATTTTTTATACACTGAAAGCATTAAAAGTGGTAAAATGGTAACAATGAAGTAGTGCCAAAGTGTGCGACAGGCAAAAGGAAGCTTTTAGGATCCCATCAAGTAAATATATAGATAATATATCAAATATATAGTTTCCTGATCAGCCGTGTTAATTTAGCATAAGTGAAACGATCACAGAGACTAAGAATTTAATATATTGAAAAATATTGGATATATTTTATATCATTTATTCGATTCGCGAATATTGATACAAATACATTTTCAATAGCATTAAGAGACTCAGTTTTGGAGATCCTATGAATATATGTAGGAATATATGTATCTATATCGACTTATTATTGATCAACTATCAAAATTTCATCAGAAATCTATCTATAACACCCATTTACAGGGTAACTGCCAGTTGAGCTGTCTTATTCTCACTTATTTTTTTTTGTATTTTGTTATTTTCTGTCGTTTTTATCTGAGATATGCGAGTCACAATTACTTTGGCCTAGCCCTGACAGCAGGCAGCCTGCAGCTGCAGCTGAGTGTTGTTCAAGCTGAAGCTGTAGCTGAGTGGGCAGCCTCTCAATTGTTTGCGCTGCAGTTTAAACAATACACACACACACACACAGTTATACACACATTACAGCCATAAAGCACAAATGAAGTTTGCAATTCACTTTTATGTGCAACACAACATTTGCATATGCCACAAAAATAAGTCAATGAAAAAGGCATCAACTGGTTGTTGAACTATTGCTAACTATTGCTGGCTGTGTAGTTCAAGTGCGTACCTAATGCAAAGTAAGATTCGAATCAGCCAACACAAATATAAAAAGTAAAAACAAAACGTGCCAAAACAAATAACTTTGGCAACGAACCTTCTGCCTGAGCCCCGAGCAGGAAGTGCGTAGTCTAAACAAAACGTCGACAACTCTGGCTTTGATCTTTTGAATAAGTAAGTTAGTTCACAATGTGTCGCATAATTGACACACACACACACTCGCGCACACACACACACACATTGTTGTGCCCAATGCCAAATTAGAGTGGAGCATTATGGACAAATAAAGCTAATTGTGAATTGAGTCTATTTTATGGACACCCAACTAGATATCAATCATGTGTCACAGCAAAAGAGTTGAGCACAATGAATATATATATACATAAATCGAATTGGAAATCGGGGGCTCACAAGACTCGAACAAGCGAAATTCAACTCGTTTTGCTTGGCGTTATATAAAAATCTATTTGCATATATCAAAAAACGCTGCACATAATCATAAAATCAGAAAAACATACAAAAAAAAAACAAAAAGCAAAAGAAAAATAAACAAATCATTATCAGACAAAAATCATTGAGCCGCGATCAGCGATCAGCGATCAGCGATCAGCTTTTGACTCCTTTGCTAAATGCTGTTAATGAAAATATATAAACACAAATATTGATATATATCTTGCTTGAGCTGTATTCAACTTTGAAACACAACTGTTGCACAACAGTTTGTTTTTTTTTTGCGTAATGTTTGATTTTTGTATTATCTTTCTGGCGTTTGGCAACTTTTCTCAGGTCTTGTTTTTTTTTGTTATTTTTTTGTAATTTTTTTGTAATTATTGTGTTGTTGGTTAATTAAACTAATTAACTGTGAATGCAATTTGTTTTTGGCTATCGTTTCAGTTTCATTTTCATTTTCATTTGCTTTTTTTGGCCCTTCCGCCGGCCGCAATTAACTTTATCTACGTTTTTGATTTTTTGGCAATAAATTTAACTGACAATGCCATAAAAACGTTTGGCTGGCTTAATACCGTTGGCCGTCTAGGCCATAAGCCGCTCTATAAACTGGCCAGCCTCGAGTCGATCGTCATTTCATTTGAATATTTCTCTGAATGTCTCTGTATACTTAAATAATTATATATACTTATGCACAGACTTGTAGACAAACTGGTTTGCTTTGTTTTTGGTCTCTGGTTCGATTTGGATTGAAAAGGTTAAAGTTGAGCACACACACACACACACACACACAATGGCCCATGCATAACTTAATCACTTACTAGCTTACTACTTAGTACACGTACTAACTTAAGCACACACACTCAGCGCATCCATCCACATTGCAAATGCCACAAAACACAAATTTCACTTTTGTGTTGCACGTTGTTTGATTTTTTTTCGCTTTTCTCCCACTTTTTTTTTTTTGTTGATTTTTGTTATTAATAAAAGCGCATACGTTTTACATAATCCTCCTCCTAACGAACTTACAAGCTGACTATACTATGACATAATGTCCGGGCCACTCATCAGTTCCTAGTTGTTGTTGTTGAGGTTGTTGCTGTTGCTGTTTGAGCTATTGGAGCCGTTGGAGCTGTTGCCTTTTGGGCGCACGCCCAACTCATCAAAAATGCATGTGAAACCACGACCAGAAAGCAACTTAATTTGACAACTGTGCCTCGAGCAAACCAAACGAGAGCTGAGCCTTTACATGCGGCTGCATGTCTTATATAAATATGATTTATCGGTGGCAAACTATAATATTACAAAATGTGAGTAGAAATACAATAATCCGTTTTCTATATAGCAATAATGTGAGCTTGAAAGTGAAAGAATAAAAAGAGACGTAAGAAGCTTAATTCAAGGTTGTTCATTCTGGAATAAATCAGAATATGTTCTTGGCTTAAGATTTATTCCGATCTGTTCACTTTTGATATATTAATATAATTAATTTGTGCTGCGAGATGATGTAACAGTCAGATGGAAGTTTCTTCGAACCCATAATTATATATATATATTTTCAATTAGCATTCAAAACTGAGGGAGACTCCAAATTTTGAATACAAGTTCTTGTTAGTCATATTAAGATCAAGTTTATTTAATTTTAACAACAATATCGATGCAAATCGAGGCAATAAAAGTGTCCGTTGTAGATATAAATTATTAAATTAATATGTTTCTGATTAAGTATTAGAACTTCCTAAGAGAAACACTGAATCAGATATCAGCAAGCTGTTACAGCTGTGCTCAGCTTATATCCTTGTCGAGCTCTCTCGACTGTAGCATTCGTGCTGGATTCCTTTGTGTAGTTTCCGGCAACTCAAAAGTGCCATTGTCTTCTTCTTAGGCGCTCATTAAAACGAGCTGAGAAAAGTTTTCTTGCCAAGGCCTTGTAGAAGTCTTGGCCAATTAAATAGTTTGGGGGCGTTATGAGTTTTTCAGTCCGTTAACTTCAATAAGCATGGCAATTATAAATGCCGGCATTTGTCTGTTGTTTATTAGCTGCGCCCGTTGAAATCAAAAGTGTTGTACTTATCGCCAAAGCAGCTCAAAAAGGAAACGCGGCATTTACATTAATGTGACACTGACAAATTGCCAAATTCTCGACAAGGCCAGACATATGAAAAAAAAACAATGGAAATGCCAGACTGAGACTGAAACTGTGGCCCGTTCTATGTAGTTAGCCAAGCAACCAGCGGACATACATCGAATTGACATTATGAGCCAGCTAAGAAACGTGGCCAACAACAGGGACAGCAACCAGTTGGCAGCAACTGTGGAACGGAAGTTGTGTGCACTCAACTGTTGAGATTTGAGCGTTCGCTTTTGCCATTGCCAGCCAAAGAATAATGGCCACATTATGCAGACAGCTGTCTTCCTTAGCTGCTGCTGCTGCTACTTCTGCTGCTGCTTCTGCTGCTCATCCTCATCCTCATCTCTATCTCCATCTCCATCTCCATCTCCATCTCTAGCTCTTCAAGCTGCTGACTCACGACGGCACGTTTGTGCGCAAAAATAAAAATAAAAACCACAACAATCTGTTGCAGCTGAGAACTTTAATGGGTGCGTGGGCCAAGCCCACAAAATTGTTAACTACTCGTGAGTCTCAAGTGAATGAGGTTTGTGCGCAAAAACCCAGTATTTGAAATAGAATTATTGCTCTGCTATAGCTATAACAAACTCAAACAGAGCAATAGCAGAAGACAAGGGCAAGAACAGTAGCTGGAAATTTCCATTGTAATTGTAGCAATGACAAAGAGCAGAGCGAGAGCATAGCAGTTAATAGAACGAATTATAACAGAGCAACAGAGCAAACCAATAGCTGAAAACTGACATCAATGCTTAAGAAAACTATTAACAAATGTAGCATTTGCAATCACTAAATAAACATGCCATGTCCAATTCAAGTAGAAACCAAGCAGAATTCAAAGTGGTTTCTTCTCCAAATTTAATTACTGCATATAAATATTCAACATTGAGTACATATCTGTTTTTTTTGCTGAGTGTACTTAGTTGTCAGCTGTTTTGGGGTCCGATGCGAATGGCCGTTTCAGGGTTAAGCCATGGAGCAGGAAGTAATTGCCAACTGGCTGTGATCAACTCTCCACACCCAAGACTTGCAGCATGAGTCTGTCCGGCTTCGCGTTGTTGGCTTTTGGCCAGTTTGGAAATGCGCAATTTTAGTATTATTCTAATTGGTCAGTGAACCAGTTTCAGGCTGCACTTAATGAGCACTGACTCACTGCCACAACACTATGTGTGTGTGTGTGTGTGTGTGTGCTGTGTGTCTTTATCTGTTTTCTTGCCTGTCGCTGAGCCAAACTTGTTTTTGCTTTGGCCAGATTGCGCAAGGTCGTCTGGTCAGGACAGGTGCTCAAATGTTATTAACTCAATTGCAAGGCGCAGCATCAGCAGCAGCAGCAGCAGCAGCAGCCGCCGGAGAAGGAAAACATAATAACCAAAAGGTCTACAGTTAAAGACCTTTTGTTTAAAAGCCAAATGATTGCCAAACAGTTATGACTTTATGGCTGTAAAATGCCGTTAAGCCACACACACTCACTCACACACACACACACATATGCAAAGCTGTTGGTCGCGCGTGTCTCCAAGTTTGCAGCGGTTTTCTTTTTCCTTTTCATATACATATTTTGTATTATTTTTATTTATAGTCAGCTCACCTTGAGCTGAATTTCGGTCAAGCCAAAAGGCAGTCAGCTTTTAATTAAATACAAGCTGCTAAACTAAACGAACAAAATTTCAATAAATTTCATTTCAAACACAACAAAAAAAATGCAGTTGAATGCAGCGCCAAAACGAAAGACTTAAGCGACAAACGCGCAGATTGCCAAGTCGGCAACAGCAGCACCAGCCGCAGCAGCAGCGGCAGCAGCACCGGCAGCGGCAGCGGCAACGGAGCATGATTAATGCAGCTTTTGCGCAATGTTGAGTGGCATGTTGAAAATATTAAAAGAGCGCGCACAACAAACACAATTGTTCACATACATTTATATATACATATATATATATATATATATATATATATATGTAAAGATACGGCTAAAATGCCAACTGAGCAAAATGAATGCAAATAAATTGCAATTTCTGCGCTTTCTTGCGTGCGAATAGTGAAAACGATGCCAGACACGAGCAAAATCAGCAGATCAAAGATCACAATATGTATTTGAGAAATGTGAGACTTGCAACTGTGGGTTTCGAGTAACACTTCAACACTCGAGTGTTCGGATTTCGCTTTTTAAGCTCAAGTTGCGCATATAGACAGCGATTTTCCCATTCTGTTATGTATGTTGTGTGTTGTGTGTTGTGTGTTGTGTCGAGTGTGGCATATGTTAAATCAACAATCATTTTGTATACCCTTGCCTTGAAGGATGAATATCTTTCCATATTCATCTTCAAACACGAATTTATATTTTGCTGCATCTCTAAGTTGGTCAATTTGGTTAAATATATCATGTCAATTATTAATGACACATTATAAAACCGGCCTTTGAAGGTGATGTTAGTGTGAACAACTTTTAGTTTTATAAAACGATTAAGGTGATCCGACACTTAATTATGGCCATAGACAAGCAACAGCAATATATTAGCAACACTGAAACACTTCATCATATAGCTTCTATAGGAAGAGTGGAACTTAAGGAACTTGAGATGTGAGCTGGTGCACTGAAGTCTGCCAGGGTATCTGAGTGTCGGCTAGACAGCTGTTATTACTGGCTTTGGCAACAAATCACAATAATTTTATCTCATTTTTAATTTTTCTCTTTGATTTTTGCGCAATATGGGAAAATAGGCAATCTGGCCAGAGGAATGCAGTTGACTTGTTTCGCATTGTGTTTGCCTCTCACCCCTCTCCTTATCCAGCTATCTGTCTATCTATTACTTATTGACTTGTATTTAATGATGTCGTAACCAAACCAAATGTAATGGACAAGCAGACAAACAAACAAAAAAGTTAAGCGAGACTTTCGCACTACAGAAACAATCCTCGACTTGGCGTTGCTCCAAACGCAATCGATAATGATACTTACTTGGAGAGGGGGAGGTGGGGGATGATGAAGGGGTGTTGTCCAGACAATTGCCCCAAAATGGACAACAATCGTTTACGTAAGCAGAATGCAATCGGAGATCGAGAGCAAACGAGTGAGATGGAGGGAGACGGGGAGAAGGGGAGACTCAAAAATTAGGCTCGCAATTTGAAAGATGATTTGCTAAAATTAAATTTCGAATTTGATTTCGTTTATCGGGTTCTTTGGCTTTTCGCTTTCGCACAAAGGAAAATGAAAGGCATTTTAGGCATGTTTTCACTTAGGTTAATTTCCGCCAACAGCCGCGCTCAAAGAAAAAAGTCAATAAAAAAAAACCAGTTGGTTCAGTTAAGACCAAGACGCCGGGCCACGCAATAAGGAACATATTTTTTGTTATTGCTGAGTCGAAAGATTTTTTGTTTGGTTTTGTTTTTAGCTTTGGGGACTTATAATTTATGCTTGAAATTTGGCACGGGCAGAGCTAAGCAATTTTTAAGTGAATACTGATTTGAGATAAGTCAGACTAGAAACCAGTTTCACTTTTTCGACTGCACATTGCGATCGAGAGCGAGACCCAAAAACATTCCAAATTTTCAAATCCCGTGCGATTTATGGGCATGTCGGGGTGTTTATGGCACCAACCAGGCTATAAATTATCTGAGTTAGCCTTAGTTTTATTTGCGACCTTGATGTGTGCAACCAGCAATCGGCTCGGCTCCTTTCAGCCACTGGGCGTAACCGTTAACAGCTCTAACTGTTAGTTGGCTAGATCGTTTAGATCGTTTGTCAAGCGAGGCACGTTTGTGCCAATTTTGGCCATTTCTTTAACTGTCTAACTGTCTGTGAATGGCATTTTGGCCATTAACCACGAGTTGTGTAACGTGTTCTTAATGACGACTTGCCAATGCCTTCACCCCTGAATACCAAATAGCTACCGGCTTAAATACATATACATATCACAGTGGAAGAAGTATTACTGCTGATTTGCCTAGCATAATGAGCAATATATTTTCAGCAGCATTGACTTGAACAAATTTATATTTCAAAACTGTCTAAGTCGTCATAATAATTTTGTAATGTCTTTTGCCATTGTGTTTGAATCACAATTTGTTCCAAATATTTGAAATTTATATTTGGACAGCGTAGGCTTACAAGTGCTAATAGTATTCAAAGTCAAGACAGTCACTCGATTTGACATTGTCATTGTTGGCATTGTTGTAGTTGCTACTGGACTCACTAATTGCGAAGATGTCACCGAACATTGCCTCAGATGCAACACAAAGGAAATAGCAAACAATTACAAATATACACACACACACACACACATATTTGTGCATAATAAAGAGCACTCAATAATTTTAATTAGTTGTTGAAACAAGCGACTTTCCCGCTCAGCTCTCCTTCTGTTTTATTGTTTGCCATTGTTTACCTCTGGCTTGGTTAACTGGGTCAATGTCAAGAGCTGGACAACATTCGGCAACGTTGACTCGCTGTATTGTTTTTGGTGGGCGCCACCACTTCGGTGTGAACAAACTGAACTGGAGAGGGTAGAGTGGGGAGTGCGAAGTGCGTGGAGTTGAGGAGTTGAGCAGTGGAGAGTGGCGCTCCGAAGGGCCTTAATGCGCATGAAATGTGATGGACGAACATGCTCCGACCTTCTCACGACTTAAATCCACTTTTCGACAAGCAGGTGCCACGTAATTTGTGGCAACTTGACGTGCCGCGCCCCGCCCCCACATTAATCACTTTATCTCGCGCACATCATCAAAATGCTTACAACCAATAAATACATAACTCTGATTAATTGCCCCAAACATTTTCTCTGTATGTTTTTTATTGTCTTTCACAGTTGCCGCCGCGATTGCTGCGAATTGCTTTCGTAATATGTCTGCTGATTGTTTTGCTCTCACCCTCCACAGACAGTGCACAGAGTAAGTACTCGAAAGCTCCAAAAGTCAATTATTTTGATGTCTTAAGATAAGTTTCTAACCCACAAAAATGACATATGGAATTTTCCAATGCCATAAGTTTGACAATACTGAACTGATTTTCAAAAGCAAGGGCGTTTCGATCGTGGATTGACCTCTAGATTAATACAACATCTACGACACGAGTTTTTATTGAATTATTTATTGAAAAAATCACATTTACAAAAAGTCTTATCCATAATTTACTTGCAAGGGCGTTTTGGCCAAGCTTTGGCATCTAGAATTTTAAGAATTTCTAATTCGTAAACAGGATATTTAAACAAAAAGGTTAACTTTAGGGGACACCCGGGTTTGAACCGGGGACCTCTCGATCTGCAGTCGAATGCTCTACCACTGAGCTATATCCCCACTTATATAAGAAGCCTGAAATTTCTAAAGAACAGCGACTCAAATCTTAGCAAAGCTTGCAGTCTTTCTGTGTGTGGGTGTCCGTCGTCTCCACTCCAAAAACTCGAAGAATATCAGTATCTCTGCGGAGGCGGAAGTTGATAAACTGTTGTTATTATTTCTGCTTTTGCCGTTGCTGTTGCTTTTGCGCCATTGTTAATTTTATCGGCTACATTATCACGTAACCAGCAACAGCAACACATTTCCTAAATGACTGTGCATTATGGACTGTTGTCTTTTTAAATCAAGGCAAATTGAGTTGAGTTATGTAAACAAACGAAAATTTGACTTGAGATTAATCAAGCAAATTGTATTTTGTTGCTGCTTGCGAAAGTAGTTTTTTAACTGATAATCTTGTTTAAGTGCAAGAAAAAGCAAAACTATCAACATAAATGTTCAAAACAGACATAAAAATTTTGAAAAATAAAAAAGAACAAAAAGGTTTACCTAGGGGACACCCGGGTTTGAACCGGGGACCTCTCGATCTGCAGTCGAATGCTCTACCACTGAGCTATATCCCCTTGCTCTCGCTCGTTGACTAAACTGCAACTTGAACGAATGTGCTGCAATCAGCATGTTAAAAGTGGTTTCTCTTTACTCCTTTGCAGTTTTCTTTCACATTATGATTATGTCATGCTGCTACACAAGATTATTTACTGCAAAATAATTGCAATTTGCACTTACAAAATAAATAAACAAAACAAGGGACTGCGACTGCTGCTGTGCATATTTACACATAGCCTTGTTTGAACGTTTATCATTCCTCCTCATCATCCCTTCTTACTCTCTTTATTACTCAAATTACCCTTTTCCTTGAAATCAATTGGAGCATTGAGAACAAAAAGGTTTACCTAGGGGACACCCGGGTTTGAACCGGGGACCTCTCGATCTGCAGTCGAATGCTCTAGCCACTGAGCTATATCCCCACAACGTGATCTCCACCTCATGGAGCTACAGGCGCCGAACAACACCAATTTAATGCTCTCAAAATATAAATAGAATAATCACAGATAGCAATATGAGTAAAGTACTAAATCAGAAAATAATACTCCTTATTCTACGAATAATTGTGTACAAAAAAGTTTACCTAGGGGACACCCGGGTTTGAACCGGGGACCTCTCGATCTGCAGTCGAATGCTCTACCACTGAGCTATATCCCCAGATACAATTGCGATGACTTAACCAGCACTAGAACAGCGCGAGAGTCAAGCTAAAAATAGACACAAAGCGCCCCCAAGAGTTCATAAATAAATGTGGAGGCTTGCGCAGTGACAGACAAATAGCAGAAATATTTATTCATCGACTTGCTTGCAAAAAAATGCATGCTGCTTGTGGCTATTTAAGTCTTTATTGTTATTTCAGCTGCTGACAATTCTGTTCAAATGTTAATATCACGTTAAACTGGTATACGCGCTGCTCATTTAATTGCTCAAGTATTTAGCATGAGGCAGCGTCATTAATGAATACATTTTATCATCAAGCATCTTCATTAAAAGACTTAAACATAAATTCAAGCCATGACTTGATGTGTTTGTCAAATGGCCTGGAATATAATTAAAGCTAATTGGCCAAAAGACAGCTGAAGCTGAAGATGGCAACGGGTGCAGTAAATGTAAATCAACTTGATTCATAACACTTACCCAGTTAATTGTCAATTGATTGGTGGTAATAGCGATTCCCTGTCTAAAGTGATTGATGGATGAACAATCTTTATGACGATGATCTTGAGAATTGACTGATGCTGAAGCTGATGATGGCTCAAATTATGTTCAGCTGTCAGCAGCAAGTTAAGCTTCTTTATCGCTCAGCATATAAATTGACTGTTTAATAATTACCAATAACAATTAGAAACTGAATAAAATTCAAATCTCTTTCATATTTTGTTGCAGCCAAGACGCGTCGACGCTTGCGACGCCCGACGACCACAGTGAGCTCCAAGAAGGTCACCGAGGAGACGCCTGTGGCCCAGAAGCGCATTGACCAGGAGCCAGCCTCGACGACAAGCGTCAGCAGAAGGACACGTCTGCGCTCCAAGTCTAAGCTGCGTGTTGGTGCAGCAGCAGCTGGCGCTGTTGGTGGTGCCGCACTCGTGGCAAGTGGATCATCGCTCAAGGGCAAGAAGACCAAAGTGGACGATGGAACGCCAAAGATTGTCTGCTACTACACCAATTGGTCGCAGTATCGAGTTAAGATTGGCAAGTTTGTGCCGGAGGATATACCCGCCGATCTCTGCACACACATTATCTTTGCCTTTGGCTGGCTGAAGAAGGGCAAGCTGAGCTCCTACGAGTCCAACGATGAGACCAAGGACAACGTGCCCGGCCTTTACGACCGCATGATGAATCTGCGCAAGGCCAATCCCAAGCTGAAGGTGAGTCATCCTTGGTGAGACTCTCTCTTTCTTTCAAATCTAATCACTGCTCTGCTTGTAGATTCTGCTCGCTATTGGTGGCTGGTCCTTTGGCACCCAGAAGTTCAAGGACATGTCTGCGACCCGTTACACTCGCCAGACCTTTGTCTACTCCGCCATCCCGTTCCTGCGCAAGCGTGGCTTCGATGGTCTCGACATGGATTGGGAGTACCCCAAGGGCAGCGATGACAAGAAGAACTTTGTGCTCCTGCTCAAGGAGTTGCGCGAGGCATTCGAAGCCGAGGCCCAGGAACTGAAGCAGCCACGACTGCTACTCTCCGCCGCTGTGCCCGTCGGCCCGGACAATGTCCGTGGTGGCTACGATGTGCCCGCCATTGCCAGCTATCTGGATTTCATCAACCTGATGGCCTACGATTTCCATGGCAAGTGGGAACGCGAAACGGGACACAATGCACCACTGTGAGCATCATTTAATCTCTGGAATATATATCATATAGTCTAATAATCTCTTCTTGCAGCTATGCTCCTTCGACAGATTCGGAATGGCGCAAACAGTTGTCGGTGGATAATGCGGCAAGTCTGTGGGTGAAAATGGGCGCACCCAAGGAGAAGCTGGTGATTGGCATGCCCACCTATGGACGCTCCTTTACGCTGGCCAACACCGACAAACATGGCCCAAATGCTCCCGCAACTGGCGGTGGACGCGAGGGTGTCTACACCAAGGAGAGCGGTTTCCTCGCCTACTACGAGATCTGTGAAATGCTCCTCAATGGCGCCGTGTACGTCTGGGATGAGGAGATGAAGGTGCCGTACATGGTCGATGGTGATCTGTGGGTCGGTTTCGATGATGAACGTGCCATCCGCAACAAGATGCAGTGGATCAAAACGAACGGATATGGTGGTGCTATGGTGTGGACCATCGACATGGACGACTTTAAGGGAGAGGTGTGCGGCGGCAATGTCAAGTATCCCCTGATTGGAGCTATGCGCGAGGAGCTGCTCGGCATATCGCGTGGCAAGGAGGCCAAGGATGTCAACTGGACAGCAGTGGCAGCCACATTCGAGGATATCGAAGAGGTGGGCAATAGACTCCAACTGCCGACTACTTTTACCAATAATCATAAATCCCATTTAACTCGTAGAAACCGGAACCCATCAAGATTGACCCTGAGGAGACCATCAAGAAGGTGCGCAAGCCACATATACAGAAGAAACAGCGCATCAAGGGAGGCGCCCATGCCCTGGACACAAACAGTAAGTTTGCAGCTCTAATCTCCAGTTGGACAATTGTCAACTGACAATCCCAATCTTGCAGCACGCCCAGCTCAGGTCTTCTGCTACTTGACCAGCTGGTCCGCCAAGCGACCCGGCGCTGGCAAATTCGAGCCGGCTAACATTGATCCCAAGCTGTGCACCCACATTGTGTATGCCTTTGCCACGCTGCAGGATTACAAGCTGACGGAGGCAACCGACGACGATCCGGAGAACTATGAGAGTGTGATTGCCTTGCGGGATGCGAATCCCGATCTGCAAATACTGCTGGCCATTGGTGGTTGGGCCTTCGGCTCGACACCGTTCAAGGAGCTCACCTCGAACGTGTTCCGCATGAACCAGTTCGTCTACGAGGCCATCGATTTCTTGCGCGATTACAAATTCAACGGATTGGACGTCGACTGGGAGTATCCACGTGGTGCCGAGGATCGTGTGGCGTA